>JAOXJP010225781.1:0-25551 GCA_025762735.1 Platanus orientalis | reverse complement strand
ATCATAGGGTATTCACACATTGAAGGGGGCAACTGATTCCAATCGTGGGGTATACACACATTCAGGGGGGGGGGAACTGATTCAATCAAGCATAATACATTGTTAGGCCCATTATTATTACAAGGGTACTCACACATTGAGGCCCATTATTATTACAAGGGTACTAACACATTGAGGGGGCCTAGTGCCCCCCTTGCTTCTATGAGCCCTATGTGCCTCCGCTCCTAAATCCACCGTACAATAGTCTTTTTGAGCTTGTCGGACTTGTGGAAGGAATGATGTAATGTAGCCAATATCTGTAGAGGAAGCAGCAGAGGCAAAAAATAAATCAAAGGAGAACGCTAAGGAGATTATATTCTTGGGCTGAAAAATTTAGTAAGACTAAACCCACCTATTTAGTTGTCTTCTCATGAAACCTATAAGAAAGAAAAATCTTTTATAAAATATTCAAGTCTTGTTTTATATGATAAATGGTTATCTCTTATAGAGAGAATGGAAGGGAAGTTCATTCTTCAAAGCCCCCTCAACCAAGCATTTAATGCTTATATAAAAAAGAATGACAAATTATACCTCTTTCCCATGACTAAAAATATTCCTTCTTTAGAACTAACTACCCCTTCCCAATAAAGTACTTATTTCCCTTGCCAACTAGCTTACAAACATTCATAAAAACATTTCCTAAGATAAAAGAAAAGAAAACCTATAAAAGCAACCAAGATACTAGACGTCAATAATATATTCTCCACTAAGACATATATGGGTCAATCATTCAATCAAAAACCTTGTCCAATGAATCAACCACAAACCTATGAGGATGCATGCGAATACATTGTTGGTATGAGTGTTGACCCGAATTCAATGATCTCATAGGGGGGATGCGTATAGGGATGACCTTGTTAAATCAAAATTTCCAAGAAAAAATAGTTTTTAATATTCAGGTTATTTTCATATGAAGCCCCTTCCCCAAACTTGTGAAAGAGGAAAATTATGCCAATACAAAGATAGGTACAAGCATTAAGTGGATTTAAATCAGATGGGTTGGAAGGGGAGCACACATGCAAACAACCTTAAAAATAGTTTTTTTTTTTTTCAGAAAAAATAATCTCTAACTTTCAACTCCAAGTCAGGTATAGTTGTAGAAGCTTTTGCTTGATGGACTTGGCTTCGGGTATCAAAGGGTAATGATGTTCAACGAGATCGAAATCAAGTTCGGGCATCAAAGATTACTCTTTGGTGTTTTACATGTTCCTCTAGAGTCAAGGTGTATAACAAAGCAATATAAATATATCACTACAATTTTGTCAATGTAGGTGAATTATTCATGTCAATGCCGTTGGTTGCGGCATCCTCATCCAAGGAGGGAGTTTAGGGGTTGAATCCTCTTGGCAGCAATACAGTGTGCGTCATAAGTCTGCATCTTGCGTTGTAGTGCGGATACCACTCTGTGGGGCACTCATGTGGACCCAAGTGGCCATACCGAAAAAGGGTTGCTTACTCATGAAATCACACAAGGTGGCTTTGGTCGGTTTAGTTTCTGTTGTCCAAAGATACTCTATTATCTTCAATTACTATTGCATTAAATCTTTTTTATTCAAGCTACTGTCTTGTCTTCTTTCCGGAGAATCCCGCCCCCTTCCCCTACCACCCCCCAAAACAAACTGTACTTGGGAGTTTGTATCATAGACTTGGGTTGAAGATGCTAGGCTGCCTAGTAGTAAAGTACTAATATATTTATCAAAATACCCTGCCTGGCATCATGTATATCTCTTCGTTCAGACTGGAGATGGAGACGATTAGAACCTGATCAGAAATAACTAGCTGACGAGTTCACATCATCTACATTCTAAATGGATCTGCTCAGGATGTGACACGATGTTTGACAAAAGAAATATTAATAAATACACATGTGCTTATCCATTGTGTATTTACCATAATACTCTCCTTTGACCTATATTTATTGACTCAAACACCCTTCTCAGGTCACATGTCATGCACTGATTGATAATGGAGTGGTTCAAAATCTTAGCTGATTTGCTATATATGGAAAGGCTCATCAACACAACCATCCACTTCTTATCTATTCTCCTTGGATTCTGATCAGATGGCTGATAATCTCAATGCTACATCTTGCAATTAATAGAGATCTAGATGAGGTATGTTCATTTTTCTCGAGGTCACCTCCGGAATTGCCTAGAGTGACGATTCCAAGATGAAAGAGTAAAGGAAAATGTTCAAGTTAGTGTGTTTCTCCACATTTATGTATTTTCTAGAATTATCCATGGGTATAGAAGAGCAGGCTACGTGTAGAGGGGGACTCCATCTCCAAAGTTGTAGATGGTGCCATCTCCCAATCCATAAAACACACTTCTGTGACTTAAGAAGTACTATAGGATCATCTGGCGAACCTATATTGTAATGACCCTGAAATTCGCTACCTTATTTAAATGTGAAACTGGATCATTATTAAACTGGATCCATATAAAATTGACTTTAAATTTAAGCCTTTCCCTTAAACCTATGATCTTCATGAAATACTTAATATTAACCTTAAGACAACATAAACAATGAAATCATAAACTATTATATCTAGCCATAATCTTAAAGGAGCAGTGAAAATATACCATAAAATATAATTCAACTAACCATCATATCACAATCCCTCATCACTACAACTTGAATATGAAGCTACTAGTCTCAAAAGTCAAACTTTAATCTTAATACATTTCAAAATGAAGGTCTAATACGAAATATGAAGTCTAGAGATAATTATAACTAATTAGAAAAAAAAGCATTCACCATATGCCTTCCTCTCGACATCAAGGTATTCCAAATGGCGCACCTGCACTAAACCTCCCCTATAATAAATATGGTATGGATGGGTGAGATCTACGATTTGTAAGTAGGTATATAAAATGTATTATAGAAGCTGGATAGGTAAAACACGAATATTTTCATATAAACTACTAAATATATCTTCATACAGAATATATACCATGTTCTAATGTGTAGGCATGTACTAGTGTACATAAATCATTTACTAATCATCACAAGATCTATACATTCATCATCATGTAGGAACTATGTATTGCAATACACATGATTCTACTTATACATGACATCTTTTCAACATCTACATATGACAATATGCATGATCCTACACATAACATTCTTCTAGCATTTACATATGACAATATACATGCTTTTACATACTCATAACATTCTTCTCATATCTATCATTAGCAATATACATGACAATATATGTTTATAGTTACATGGTAAACATTATGTAGTTTATTTATATTGAAATATCTAGTGTACATCTTAATGAGTATTTTTATTTATTTATCATGCATAAACTATACTTCCCTAATATGAATACGCATATACAAATCACTTTAAACTAGATATACATCATTCATAAGTAATTAGCAATCATAACAATAAATTTACATGATGAGACATATGAACTTCTACTTTTATATTTAACAAGTCTACAATTACCTTAGTACTTATTATTCACAATCTCACTTATTATTTATCATAGATTACTTATCATTCATCATATCTTTACATAATATTTATTAGTTTCCATTGTCCTTGTCATAATATTTAATTGTCACATTCCATTTGTCAGTTAACACTTATCATTTATCTCTTTTAGCATTGAGTTATACCCTAGTGAGAGAACCATCATACATCTCTATTGCTCACACATAATTTAGGAACTTATATACTACATGTCAAGTGTTTCACAATAGTGTCTTACCACATAACATATCTAAGTATAAATAAATCATGAAAGGTTTCCAAACAAGCACATTACATAACCCATATAAGGGTCTCCAACCTAGAATATCATATAACTATATAAGGTCTCCTACACATCATATCACATAACTCATATAAGGGCCTTCGATACAACACATCACATAACTCATGTATGGGTCTCCAACACAACACATCACATAACCTATATAAGGGTCTCCACACCCAAGAAGGGCAACCCACATAGGGGTCTCCGGGGTCATAAGACCAATGGGGACGATGACCATTTTCACCAATTAATGTGATCCGGTGATTGAGTACTTGAAGCCATAAGGCTAACCCACAAAGGGGTCTACGGGCCCACAAAGGACAACCCATGAAAGGGTTTCTAGGGTTATAAAGACCATAGACATATATGAAGGTCATAAGGACTGACTCACTTAGGGGTATATCATTCTAAATCCCTATTTTTCTATCTTAATACTTTTCTTTCTTTAGATGATTTATAAATTTACTTTACTCTTGAAACTTATATGTTTCTCTATCTCCTTTGAACATTCTTTCTTTCTCATAAACTCTTCTTTTCCTCTTATTATGGTTTCACCAATTTTATGTGTCTTAAAAACTTTCTTATTTATTAACATTGTTTCATATTTCCATTAGTGGGACCTTTATCATTACTTTATACTTTGACACATTGTATTATTCTCTAATGACAAGGGCCATCGGCATATTATATTATTCCCCAATAATAAGGGTCATTCATACATTTGCTCTTTATGTCTTAACCATCTTTACTTATCTTTATGTTATAGTCATCACTTATCTCACTATATGGTGAGATCCTCATTATTAGACACTTGTCTCTACTTTCCTCACGTATCTTATTTTATTCTTTATTTATTCCTAACAATGGGACCTTTATATCTTGACATTCTAACTTATTTTCTTTTGTGTTTTATTGATTTTTTTAATCTATTTCACTCCTCGTTGGTTCATGACCAACTTATTTTAATATCACTATGTGATCTCTTTAATCATGACACTAGAACATATACTTTTCACATGTTACATTCATTAACTTAATGATGAAGAATAAATCCATTATTATAGATATTCATTGCATCATCAAAAGGTATCTAAGAAACATGTAAATAATAAAGGAAGTATTAAGAGACATTTTATCAAACATGTAGAGTGCAAGAATTAATAAACTAACATGGGAAGTCAATAAAATATCATAAACTATCATAAGCCAACATATGTTTGAAGAAATTTTTCATGGGGGACATTAGGCTCATGCAAGAAATCTAAAGACATCCAAGAAAAATGAGAGTAATATAGAAAATATGTAAGAGACATTTTATCACATGTAGAGTGTAAGAATCAAAGAAACTCATAGATAGCCAAATAGGGAAACCCAATCTTCACTATTTCTAAGCATATCTTACTTGAATCATTTTATAGGGTTTCTTAAGCAATTCATACACAACAAAATGCTAGTATCATTACATGGAGATCAATATGCTTCACATTTAACCCACATATTAAAGAGATATTCATCACCAACTTAAATAATCAAAATAGTTATGACAATCAAACAAATCAATCATTACTATTTTTCATGAAAATTATAGAGTTATAGAATCTTAGATACAAACATTCATAATACATGAGAATCATCCTTTTAGGATATATATATATATATATATATATATAGCTTGCAAATTTACTTTTCTTCATAGTATAAATTAGGGATTTCTAAGATCCTAGCATATAATGGCAAGATCTCATCACAAATCACCACAATAAATGGAGTTTCTAAGAACCTAACAAAGGGGTTCACAAACATGAGAAAAAATAACCTTAGAGTCAAGATTTTATCATTACAAGACTTCTAGGAACCTAAAATCAAACAAAAATGGAGTAAGTTTTGTATAACTACTTATCCAAGCTTCTTTCCTTACATTTCAAGAAGATTTGGAGAAGAACCTCCTTGCCATTTCCTTTATTCTATGTAAAATGATGTATAACTAGTGTAAATTATATTAAATATAAAGATCTATGAAGAAAATGATCTAACCTTGAATATTTTTTGTGTTGGGAGTGAAACTTACCCAATTAGGGAAGAACCTCCTTCTTTTAGTTCAAGAACTTCCCTAATCCTCTTTAAGATTTTTCCTCTTTGTTCTAATAAGGAAAAATGATATAAATGATGTTTAAATAGGGTTTGAATTGCCCTAGAAGAGTTCTCACTCTTGTGGGGGTCAAATGGAAGCAAGACACGTCATAAAAGTGACAAAAATCATAATTTTTAAGATTTTTAGCATTTTTGGATGTGACATGATCGATTACGAGGTTTGTGATCGATCATGTATTTTGGGTCCTGACACTATTTGTGACCAATCACGGGGTTTGTGACCGATCATGGGCACTACTCGAGAGGTGTGCCTCTTGTGCGTGATCGATCACGACTTAGATCATGGATGCAGGGTTTTTCATTTTGACCTTCTGACAGTAAAATGATCATAACTTTCTTTAGAAAACTCTTTTTTACAAACCATTTGTTGGGTTGGAAACTAGACTCAAATACCTTTTTAACAAGGTATGTCTCATAATCTATTTCCATCATGATTGGTGTCAGTGGGCCTGGGAAGTTGTCCAAAATACGCATGTCTGTCAGCATAGATACATTGTGGGAGAATTGACATAACTTATTCTAGGAAACTCGTAATTGCACACCGTTTGTTTTGGTAGAAAGTAGATTCATATATATATATATTTCTAGAAAGTATGACATGACATATAATTCACTCAAAATTGATGTCAGGAGGGCCCACAAAGTTACCCCAAATGCAAAATCAGGATAACTTTTAAACTTGATAAGTTCGAAGCCTAACTTAGGTCTTACACTTCTAATTTGATCCTTATGATATGTTTAAATATATGAATGATAATTTTACCCTTTAAGTAAAAATGTGGATCGTTACACATGTGCTCCTCCAGTTCCTTGAAATATGGAAACCCAAGATGAAACGACCATCATTTAGCTATGAGATGGTGGTTTGAGAGAGGGACATGACATGAGAAGTTAACATCGAACATTCTCGTGAGTAAGCGAATTTGAGTACTAGGTACAGGCCAAGAAGGGGAATTGCTTAATAAAGCTTGAAATCATTCCAAAGTATCGAATCTTGATGATATGGTTATAGAGATAAGATGCGATCATGACGAAGAGGGGTGAGCACAAATTGATGCTTGGAGTTGGTATTTATAGACCTGTTGGGGAAATGGTCAAAAGAAAGCAACGAAGATGGTTCGGTTTTCCACGTAGAAGCCACCATTCATTGTACTCAAGATCATCAGAAATTTTGGAAAATCTTGGAAATAGTTAATACCAGAGGATATTTCATCCTAAAAGTGGCACCATTTGGAATTACCTAGCTAAATCAGTTACATCCTTAAGTGTAGACAACTAAAAATAATCAATGCAGTTCGGATGCATGAACCGGAAGCGATAGAAGAAGGTCACATGCGTCTATTTAAGATCTAAACTAGACACGTATTTGGGGCCATTTGTTGGCATCATCCTAAAAATATGTCTAAGGAGGGGCTATATGTGGATTTTAATGGATTTGAAAAAAATAGAGCCATAAACTGGGACACGTAACGGAGCCAACGCTAAGACATGTGTCACGATAACTAACTTACAACAAAGGCGGATCACCATCTACATAAAGCAGGCCAAGAAAGACCACTACACACTCCACGACGAACATCTGTTGTAGCATGGGAAAATGGCTTTATCAACGAAGAGGAGTGGAAAGTGGAAGGAACCCCCCATTGACTTGAAAAAGAAGTTACAACCACCATAACTATTTGACTCGATATAAATAAACGAGAAGAGGAAGAAAAAGGGATCTCTAACATCAACATCAAATTTTATTTCTATCTTAGGAGTAGGAGTAATTTTACTTAGTCTGTAATTTGGTTCGAGAAGCGGTGAATCTTGTTCATTCCTAGTTTCTATCATTATCTTGTTTGATATCGAGCAATGCAACTTTTCTGAGGAGGTTAGTGATTCCTTGAGTCAGATGAGACATTTGTACTGTGCTATTATTCTATTGTGTCAATGAAGCTAGGTCTCTTTTCAAGTCTTTTCCTTTGGAGTCTTAGAAAATCCTCTTTATTAAGGCATGTACCGAACCTGGCCCAATACCTCAGGGTACCCATACCCAGGACCATGTGAGGAAGACTAAAATTTTCCCACCAACACTGTGATTGACAACTATAGTGGGAGAACACTTCGAGGGGAAGGAAATTCCAACACCTCAGAGAAAAGAAGTGATCCTTTTCGGGGAAGATTATGGCGCGAGAAGTCCCAAGATTCTAACGACGGACTAGATGCCTTTGACAGATTGTCTAAAATGAAGTTTAGGATAGAACGCGAAGGAATGGTTTGAAGAAAAGAAGTTCGGTGGCCCTATGCCAAAATCCTTTACAGGGATTAGGGGGCAAGGTCGAGCGTGGTTCCCTCTCGATGACCAACAACTTGGAACCCCACTATGTATCACATATGAGGAAACTCCATAGGAGACGGCTGGCCATAAAAATCATGTTTTAACAAGCTAGAATCAACTTGATTGAGCATCAAAGGTGCTTCATGAAGAGAGGTATGAGAAACCTTAACTTTCTGAAGGACACTCGAAAAACTCCTCGATGATTGATAAAATTTCTAACAATATGAGATGTTTCCAAAAGGAAACTCAGAAGTTAGAAAGTGCGAGTTGTGTGCCTCAAGGGAATCCCTTGAGACAAAGTGACTTTTACATATAGCCATACAAGGATGTGGGACTAAAAAACTAACATTCTCCATATGAGTAAAGTTTACCGATGCAAAGACACATAGGAAATGAACTCAAGCCCCCAAAACAAGCAGGTGATGGTCGAATCACATAGTTGATGCGTGGACGAGTGTCAAAGAACGAGACAAAAAGGCAGCCACACGAAGCCTGTGCTAAGTAGACCTCACGACAAGCGGGTAAAGGGCCATATGTCTAGTCAATGAGAAAGCAAGACCAGTTCCTTGGGAAGCCTAATGTTGCTGAGATTAACGTTGCCCCTTGCTACTCCAAGGGGCCATCAATCGAGCATACCAGGCGATCAACGCCCCACAAGGGTAAAGAGAATGGTAAAATCCTTGGTAAGTCAACCAAGGCTGAGTCAATGGCACTAATAAAGGTGTCAAATGAGGAACAGGGGAATTGACATGCCAAATAGTATGCCAAGCAAAAAACGTTGAGCTCAACCATGCCCCAATACAAGTGGACATTAATATAGTCACAATTAACGAGGTGACCAATAAGAGATGCTGGGCAACAATCGAGCACAAAAGCCACTTGATAACCCAAAAAGAACAAGTCATTACAATCTTGAAGCCAATGAATGTCGATATAGTTATAGTCGACTTAATATGGGATGATCGAGTAGGGTGGTCTCAAGATAGCAAAGATAGCTACCATAACTCAGGGAACATAAGAGTAGAGTATCGAGGCGAACAAGTACTCGATCAAGACATTGAGAACTAAGACACGAAATCAAGCATCTCGATGTCAAATGGCTTGATGATGCCTGAAAACTCAACAGTGATCAAGGCTGAAAGAGGCAAAGGCATAAAAGATCAATGAGGAATAAGTTCATCTTTGGGAGACAAAGTTAGCCCGAGGAAAGAACTTGGAACTAAAAGAAATTAAGAGTTAGAAGGGAAAAAGAAAAATCTATATTTTTGGCCCAAAGACATGGCCTCAATGAACATGACCCCAACTAAAGAAGGAATTAATTATGAAAGGTCTTATGCCAAAAGGGATTTTCCTTTGAAGGTCTCGTAGCAAGAGAATCAGGCGCTAGTAGCATAATATTTTAGGGGCTTAAAACAACAAATAAGACAATTTGGGTTATATTAAGGGTCACGTCCTAGGAAAGGACGAGTCCAACAACACGTTTTAGGGGGCTGTATTGCCTTTTAAAGAGAAAATTTTAAGTAGAATTGAACGATAGTTCGCTTGAGAAGAACCAATCCCGGATAGCGAAGCTTTTGATAAAGATATTCAACAACTCATGTATACTAGGGAAGGACTTGACAGTGAGTCCTTGAAGCAGAGTAAACTTCCATACCAAGGGAGAGAGGTATTTGAGGATTAAAATGTCATGTGCTAATTAATATGAGCCAAACACCATGGCTCGTATAAGGGTAAAGAATGTCCCACAATAAAAAGAGACTAATGCGATTGAATATAATGAAAAGAAAAAAAACCCAAGGGCCAAGATGTCCAACCAAAATTTTCATTATATATATAAGACAAAAATTATAAAGACTTTTATTGAGATAAACAATGTCTAAGGGAAAAAATGTCCTAAAAAGAGAGACGATAGAAACACAAAAGAGCTCATGTCTAGACCGTTTGTCGCTTCTTGAAATTAGAATTGGCCTATCGATGGTCGATAAGAGCTGGTGATAAACATGGGATAGAACACGAGCTTTTGAAGAAACTATTTAACCTATACACCACTACTTGTTGAGGGACTTGGATGAGGTGTGTTTTTTGTCTCTCTAGAAGTCACATTAGGAGTTGCCCAAACAATGGTTATTGATAAAGAGAGTAAAGGAAGGGGCTCAAGTTAGTACACCTCACCTAGCAAATGCCCTTTTTACAAAACCGTGATGAATGTAGAGGGAAAGCAACATGTAGGGGGAATCCATATCTCCAGAGGTGCAGATGACACATCATCCCTATCCGTAAAGTAGCCCTCCATGACCAAAGGTCTATCTCAAGATAAGCTGAGGAATCCATGTGATCTTCATACTCCTTGAAATAAAAGAGATTGGAGACTGGATGACCAACCTCCAGTTGTGGGGTGGTGATCCAAGTTGAGGACATGGAGTGAGAAGTTAATATCGAACATTCTCATGAAGAATCAAATCCAGATACCATGTACAAGCCAAGAAGGGAAATTACCACATTTAGCAAATCTTGAAACCACTCGAAAGTATCGAGGCCTGATGATATGGTTGTAGAGAAGGCGATCTTGATGAAGAGGGGTGAGCACAAATTGATGCTCAGACTTGGTAATTATAGACATGTGGGGGAAGGGTCAAAGCAATGAAGATGGTTCGGTTTCCCACGCAGAAGCCACCATTAGTTCAGTTAGAGATCATCAGAAGTTAGGGTGAATCCTAAAAGTGTTAGTAATAGAGGATGTTTCGTCTTGGAAAAAGCATCGATTGGGATTACCTAGACAAATTAGTTACATCCCGGGCACATACCACTAGAAACAATCAATGTGGTTCAGGTGCATAAACTTGAAGCATCAGAAGAAAATCACACACGTCTAGTTAAAATCTAAACTAGATACGTGTTAAGGCCATTTTTTGGTACCATCCTAAAAATTTGACTACAGATAGGCGGCTCATGGATTTTAATGGATCTAGAAATAGAGCCATAAACTGGGACATGTAATAGAGCCAATGCTAACACATGTGTCATGGCAACTGACATATAACAAAGGCGATCACCATCTACACGAAGCAGGCTAGGCGAGACCACTACACACCCCACATTGGGCATCTATTACAGGGAAAAATAGCTATAGCAACAAAGAAGAGTGGAAAGTGGAAGGAACTGCTCAGCAACGTGAAGGAGAAGTTACAATCACCGTAACTATTTGGTTTGATATAAATACACAAGAAAAGGAAGAAGAAAGGATCTCCAACATCAACATCAAATTTTATTTTTATCTTAGGAGTAGGAGTATATGTCTATCTTAGGAGTATGAGTAATTAAACTTAGTTTATAATTCAGTTTGAGAAGGGGTGAATCTGGTTCATTCTTATTTTCTATCATCATCTTGTTTGATATCAAGCGGTGCGACCTTTTTGAGGAGGTTAGTGATCCCTTGAGTCAGGCGAGACATTTTTATTGTGTTATTATTTTGTTGTGTTAACGAAGTTGGGTCTCTTTTCAAGTCTTCCCCTTTGGAGTCTTAAAAAAGTCTTCTTTTTTTAGGCATGTACCGAACTTAGCCCAGTACTTTGGGATACACATACTCGAGATTGTGAGGAAGAAGAAAATTTTCCCACCAACACATGCACAATCAATCTTGTTCAAGCTGCCACATAAAACAAAAAAAATGAAAGAAGTAAACCCAAGGTATAGTTTGGATTTTTTTCCCACCTTTTCTTGCTACATGATAGCTTGAGCAAGATAGCGCATGCTTACGAAAAGTTTGCTTGAGCTGTCTTTGGCCATTAATGGACTACACGAAGCCTAAAAAGGGTGGTTAAGTAAATAAACTGGGTCTCGAGGGTGTTATGATAAAAAAATATAAATACAAAGGGCTTACTCTAGTCTACCAGACTAAGAATCCTCTTTTAAACTACATTAACGTGCAACGAGTGTTCCTGCCAAATTGGTCATGCTTTTCAGTTTTTTATTTTCGTGTCATGTTTCAAAAATAGTGGCAGGTTAATGTATTACTGCAGATGAACTTTATTTTTTTTTTCTTTGTGGGTTTGCTTTGATTTTGATTCCGATTCGGAGCGGGAGTCGGATTTGCCCATCGTCTCGCACTATTATTTATAATCGATTTCAATTTATTCTTTGCTTGAGTTGATTATCGAGGCTTTGGTTCCTTTTAAAGTGATTTGATTTGTAATTGTGGGTTGGGTATGGTTAAAGAAGACATGCGAAGAACAATAATGATCTTGCCTTCTTTACGTATGATGAGAAGCGAAAGCTCGGATTTAGAACCTAGAAGGAGAGGCTTGGCAAGGATTCGATAAAACCCTTTGATGCTTGTTTTCTGTGTTTGAAGCCCTTCATAGATCCTCTTTCTTGCCAGAAAGGTCACGTCTTTTGTAAGGAATGCATACTCCAGTGCTTGTTGGCCCAAAAGAAAGACATTTTGAGGTCAGTTTGCTTTTATCTCACCGCTCAATTTTATTGGGTTTTACTTTGATTTTGGTTTTTGCTTACTCGTTATGGTCAGAGCAATTTCTTGTTAATTCACGTACGGCCCGGTCTGGTTGCCATGAATTGCATAGAAAAGAAAAGAAAGGAATAGAAAAAAAATCCCACGAGAAAAGAAAAGAAAATAATCATAAGACATACATGATAAACCCATCTTTTCATGACAACCAGATAGCTTAAAAATGAATTCATGAGAAAATTTTGTATGAGAAAACCTTTTCAAGGCAACGAGGAAAGGATGTCTGGCGTCTCATCCCGTTTACTGTTTGTTGGGGTGTGTGGGAGGAATGCATTGAGTGTATTTTCAAAGGATTATCTTCCTTTTTTTCCAAGCTGGTGGAAGCTGTCCTGTCCAAGTTGTATGATTGGCTTTCAGCCTTTTGTTGCCTTGGTATTCCATATAGGTTATGGATCTTTGATTGGGAGTCCAAGTTGTATGGGTTTTAGAGATTTTTTCATTCCCTCCCTTTTGTTCTCTTGCTTTGTTGCTACTAGGTGCATTTCTCATACTGCCCCTTGCATTGTTTTTGCTTTTTATTTTTTATTTATTTTTGTGTGTATGGCTCTTTTCAATAAATTATTTTTAAACAATAACAACAATAACAACAACCTTATCCCAACTATTTGAGGTCAGCTACACAAATCCTATCCTACCATTCCGCTCTATTTAGGGTCATATCTGCTGTTAAATTCAAGCTGTCATGTCCATCCTTACTACTTCAACCCAGGTCAATTAGCATTGTTTCAATCCTCTTCACTAGTGCAGGTCTTCGTTGCACATCATCAAACCATATCAATTGACTTTCCCTCATTTTATCACCTATTAGTGTTACATCTAAGCTTCCACGAATGGATTCATTTCTAATTCTATTATTTCTAGTATGTCACCTATTAATCTCAACATCCTCATTTCAACCACACTTCTTTTATGTACTTATTGTTTGTTTGTTTTATAGCACTCTGCTCCATAATGCATGGCTGGTCTTATAGATGTCTTATAAAAATTTTCCTTCAATTTTAGTAGTATTTGTTTAAATACTTTATAAGCACCTCTCTACTTCAACTATCTAGCTCTAATTCTATGAGCAGCATCATTTACAACATCTCCCACTTTGTGCATTATTGAACTAAGATGATGAAAATAATCACTTTGAGGTATGTCTTAGTTATTAATTCTATCCTCTCATTTCTACTCCTATTTTGGCTTTACTTACATTTCATATATTCTATTTTAGTTCGGTTTATCCTAAATCCATTTGTTTCTAAAACATCATTCCATAGTTTTAACTTGGCATTTATCCACTCTCTAGTTTCATTAATCAACACAACATCATCAACAAACAACATACACCATAGCACTTCCTCTTGTATACGCCTAGTCAACTCTTCCATAACTAAGGAAAAGATGTACGAACTCAATGTTGATCTCTAGTGCAAGCCTATTGTAATCGCAAAGTCACTTGTCTCTCCCTTAGTTGTCTTAACACTAGTTATCTCTCTATCATACATATCTTTAACTATGTCAATATATTTACTTGGGAGCCTTTTTTTTATTTTATATTATTATCCAAAATCCACTAAATGATCTCTCTTGCTACTCTATTATATGCCTTTTATAGGTCAATAAAGATTAGGTTGAGATCTTTCTTATTTTCTCTATACTTTTCCATCAATCACCGAATCAAGAAAATAACTTCAGTTATTGATCTCTCACACATAAATCTAAACTAATTTTCAGACACTCTAGTTTCACGCCTTAATTGATGTTCAATTACTTTCCCATAATTTCATGGTATGGTTCATAAGATTGATCCCATGATAATTGGTGCAATTTTGAATATCCCCCTTGTTCTTGTATATAGGGACTACAATACTTTTCTTCTACTCATTTGAAATTTTTTTAGTTTTAATGATCTTGTTAAAAAGTTAGTTAACCATGATAAACTATTGTCTCTCATACATTTCCAAACCTCAATTGGATACCATTCAATAAATTATCTTTATTTATTAAGAAAAGGAAAAAAAAACATGTTACTTTAAAATGGATATATGATTAATTGCATGAGATGAGATAGGTGGTTGTTAGGTAATATAGTATGATATCAATACATTAGTATATGTGTGAGAGATCTGAATTGATATTGTTGTAGAAACATAGGGGTGGTCATGATTGACCACACCCAAAACGAGGAGTCCCTTGTAGTTTAAACTTTTAAGAAAAAGTTGTGATGGTTTGGAAATATCATAGCCCCTCATAAAGAGTCTTCTTGGAATATGCAACTCCTTGAGAAGAGTTGTGTTTCTTCATGAAGTCTTGAAATGTGTAACTCTTTGAGGAGAGTTATCCATTTTTTCTCTCAAGAAAAGTTGTGTATATAGAAGAAGAGTTGTGTGATTTGTCAACCAACACAACCCTAGATTTAAGAGTGTCACATATATCAAGAGTCATCAAGATGAGAGTGTGTTTTATTCCTCACAACCTTTGGATAAGTATAAATAGAGGAAGAGTATGACTGTATCTCATATCAAATTAGATGAAAATTATTTCCTAATTTCTCTTTTATTTCAGCTTGTCTTAACCTCTTATATACTTATCCAAAGGTGTGTGAGTGATACATAGTCTAATGACACCTTATCACAACCTTATTTAGAAATGGTTTGTTTATAAACGGAACTAAACTCAATCCATTAAACCGGTTATCAAAGGCATAGGACAACCTACTCTTGTTTTTATTTATTGGTTGATGATCTCTGTGGGACCGACAACTATAATATCTCGTAAACTTGAAATATTTACAAGTAAGGGTGAGGTCCAATATTTCACTTCTTCGTCACTGCAGTTTTTGAATCTAAGCCTATAGGTGGATACATTATGTGAATGAGTTAAATTGAATCCATTTTTTAAATTATTTGGTAAAACTATGCGGCCAGGATAGATTGTTCTAATCTACAGATTAGTTTCAAATTGGGGTTTCTATTTTTCAAAGTGATCATGTTAATTTGCGATACTAGTGATGACAATCTATGGTTGTATCATGGATTGTTCATGTTACTAACTTTATATTTGAGAGGATAGGGTTTCCCAATAAGAAATCCATTGCCCTGATGATATTCAAGAATTATTGGTATTTGATAGAATTAGTCAAATGTTTTCGATTATATTATTACATAGTATATAATTTTTTTTCTGAAGAATTATTTTATTTTATTCACTAATCCTAAAGAAAACATGTGGATCACCTTTTTTTTTTCTTCCTCTTTCATGGAGGAGAGCAAATCACATGGTTGGATGTTCTATGTAGCAAGAATCTTTTATGGTTTTATTCTTTTAGGTAGTTGTGATGTATTTGGAAAAATCTTTTCTATTTCTATATGTTGTATTTCTTAAAATCCACTAATGAGAATTACGCCATACATTTTTGTTGTGTGCTCCACCACTGTCTTGTCTTTTGTGCCATTTTTTTAAAACATTAGCATAGGAGACAGATAATAGGTAGGAACGGCAATGAGAAGATGAAAGTATATGTTCTTGACCAAGCCAATCTTAAAGAGATTATTCAAATTGAGAGAGAGGGAGAGACCCAGCCAATCTTAAAAGAGAAAATTTATTCAAATTGAGCGAGAGAGAGAGAGAGAGAGAGAGAGAGAGAGAGAGAGAGATGTGGCTATCATCTTTAGATTAAGCAACCGCTAGGTTAACTTGGAAAACTTGTAAATTATATAAAATTAGAAATATGTGCCTTAATAAAGTCATCCATGTAAAACCTTGTTCTATTGTTATTGTTTATTTAATAGATATTTTTATTCCACCATACAATGTATGTAGCTTTAAAAGGGCATATGATTAATCTTATGAGAATAGATCGCGTGTCAATTGGTGGTAACTTAATATGATAATTGAAATTGACATGTGTGAGGGAGATCTGATAACCTAGTATTTCATAAATCTGAAACATTTACAGTTAATGGGTGAGGCTCAGTATTACACTAAAAAAGCTGTTGCATATATAAAAGAGGTATGGGCGTTTACAGATGGATGAATAGCCTTTTGCGGCCTGATATCCTCCGCGACTCCCCCCTCTGTCTGGGCTCCCGAGCGTCACAGAGGGGGCGGCGCAGAGGATACGTTTCCATCTATATTTGGGAAGTGAGCCTTATAACATGTGTGAATATTCTGGGGATTGGGCCAAATCATCAAACTTAGGTTAAAGCAATTGAGGTGTTTTTCCTTTTTTTTTTCCTTGTACAAAATGCCAAAAACAGTATACCAATAAAGGCTTTATTAGTGATTTAATTATATATATATATATTTTCGTAAAATAGTCTTGTCTCAAAAAAAAACTCCTACAAATACTTGAGTTTGAACTTATTTCGAAACTTTTCTTTACTAATACAAGTTTCCCCAAAGTGGATTTCCTGGAGCGATTTTTCTGTAGCAAGACTGTAGTACCAGGGCTCCATGTGACACGTATCCTGAAAAAGTGAAAAAAGACCACTATCAGTTCATTTTTGTGGTCGTTCACTTGTTCAGGGCACATGTCACATGGTACCCTGGTGCTTCAGTATTGCTACAGAAAAATCTCTAGAAAATCCGCTTTGAAGTTTCTCTCTCTCTCTCTCTCTCTAACTCCAGAGCTCCGTAATCCCACCTCTATCCAAAGCTCCCAAATCGCAAGTTGATATTCAGACTTTTTGTTTTTCTCAATTTTGGATGGTTTCAGTCAGCTAAAAATGTCATGTTTGGGTTGTGTAGTTGGTTTGAGTCCATCTTTAAACCGTGGAGAAATTTCTACTGCTCCAATCTGACGTAAGGATAGAGCATGACAAGGGTAATTTTGTAATGATAAGGCTATGTGACAAATGGATCTAGACACAAGTTTCATGTTCATAAAATCGAGAACCATAGACCACAATTAAGTTGGTCCTGTCTAGGATACTAAGCGGGATAAAAATCAGCTTGAAGATATTAATGCTACCATGTATTTTTTTTTGGCATTCATTTGAACTTGAAGAATGTGGTAAGCTATGGGGGCCAGACCCATCTATGGGTCTTGTGGCCTTGCTCCAGGACGATTCCTTTGGTAAGTACATTGGGAGTACACAATTACTATAGCATAGTGTGCAAAATTCCTCGAGAAGAAGTCAGATTGATGGTATCTTGTAAAGGGTATTAGCTATCACACATAGGGTAAGAAAGGGTGTTTTAGTAATTACACAGAAATACAAAATACCCCTTTCATTGACTAAAATACCCTTACAAGGATCGACTTTGCATCCTGATTGGCTCTGCAGATGATATTTTCTTAGTTTTTAACCAGTCAAATAGAGAACATTTCATATTACCAAAGAAAGAAAATATTTCATGGGCACATAGGGCAGGTGCCTTTCCATGAATCTGAGGGGAGACGCTAAGGACTGAGTTCATAGTAGCTGAATTGTCTGGAAAACTTGAAAACTAGTGTAGTTCCAAGGCAAAACTTGTCATATGCTTTCTCTCATGGATATGATGTTTTGAATGGTTAAAAGCTTGAAATCCGAATTTTCAGTGAAAGTCTTCTGCACCGATTTCTAGACTGAAAAGAACATGCACCATTTCTTTGAGGAGAGTCCATCACTGCCTTGTTCTGTACTAAAGATTGAATATTGGAGAAAATATGGTGACTGATGGAGAAGAAGAAAAAATATTATACGCTACCTTTAGGTCCAGTCTGGTTGCCATGAATTGTGTGGAAAAGAAAAGAAAAGAAAATCCCACAAGGAAAGGAAAGAAAAGAATCCTAAGAAAAACATGAAGAAACCAATTTGTCATGGAAATCAAACACCTTAAAAATGATTTTTTGAGAAAATTTTATCATGAGAAAATCTTTTCATGGCAACCAGATTGGGCCTCAAAGTATAATTTTCTCCCATTCAGAAAGAGTTTGCCGGAAAACCGCTTCGAAGATACAACAAAACCATTTTTGTGGATCGGCAGACAGCAAGTCTGAAAGTGTATCCTCAACTTACGGTAATCCGTTTTATTTCCGGCTGAAATACACTTCCTGGCCGGTGCACAACTTTGAAATCAAATTAGAGCAATAGGTGGACATGAAGGTGTTTCTATTTGAGAAAGCATAGAGAGCTTGGTGAGAATGTCTACGGTCCAAGTCTTTAGATAAAACACTGGAAGGACAAAACAATAGATCTTTGGTCTGGTCATAAATGGGCTGGCTCAAACAAAC
Organism: Platanus orientalis; assembly: GCA_025762735.1. Lineage (NCBI taxonomy): Eukaryota > Viridiplantae > Streptophyta > Magnoliopsida > Proteales > Platanaceae > Platanus > Platanus orientalis. Next base: position 6,539 of record JAOXJP010225781.1, on the reverse strand, counting down.
AGACTCTGGGTCCAGCCTAGTTTGTTCATTTGGGTGTCTACCGCACACAGGCCCAAGCCTGGGCTTGGATTTCTGATATGTTAGACAAATATGGGTCCAGATCCAGCGGTAGCCTGGCAGGCCCAAAGATGTGTATAGATGAGAGTTCGAGGGCCTTCCTGGTTTATCAGTAATTTAATGTATTTATGTCGATCTTGAAAATATATGGTTTTGTGAAAACTTGAATCAGGGTGGGCAATCTGAACCCATGATGGGTTTGATCTGCAAATGCACCAATAAGCAGAGTGGATGGCAACTTATACTTAAGAACAATGTTCACTTGGGTTAGGATGGGCTTCGTTCACTTTTATTTAGGTTGAGATGGGCCTGGGCTCTGGCTGGATTGCTGTTAGAGGTGGCAATCTTGGGTGAGAACCACCTGCACTGCTCATATCTGCCCTTTTGCTGGAGGGCATGTTAACCTTACATAAACCTGCTCAATAATAGGATTCTATTCAGGTTCTGCATTTGTTCTTTAATAACCCTGTTAATTAGATAAGACTGAACCCAACTATGTCCTTACTGAAATGCCCGTGTCAGCATGTATTTGAAACACTTATACTAATGCCGGATCATGTTGATGATGCTTGATGACATTGACCCACAAGTTGATGGAATTTTTTATGGGTGGATGAAACATGCATGTATGTGGATGTGAGAGATTGAATAGGTCCTCAATCATTTGTTTGAAATGCCTGTGTTGATGCCCAATCAACCTGCCGGAATTTAATGATTCCGATAACGTTGACTCACAAGTTGATGGAATCTTTGATGGGTGGATGAAACAGATGTTTGTATGAATGGAAGAGAGTGAATGATTCTCCATGTACCTGATGTGTTAGGCCACTTGGACATGATGTATTTGGTTACTATGGATCAAATGTATTGGGCTGAATGTGTAAGTTCTTTATGGACCAGACGTGTTATGCCTCTATGGGCTGAAAAATACAACTTGCATTCTTGGGCTTGGACTATTTTACAAGTTGACATGAGTACATGCCATTTCGGGATGTCAATTGGACCGGGCTAAGCCAGGCCGGGGTTTGTCCAAACTCAGCTCAAAATGTTTTACCTGAGCCCGGTCTGAATAAAACTTTGGGTCTAAAAGTTTGGTCCAAAATCATCCCATTTTAAAACATTGGGCTTCAGGCCGAGATCTAGCTGACCAAATTAGAACTCTTTTATTAATTTTTGGGTTGATTTTAAACCCATAATTACCTTAAATGTATATTATATGGGTTTTTTTGAATAGTTAACACTTGAATTGTATCCAAAAAGAATAAAAATGAAATAATATAGACCTAATATCAACATATAAATAAAATTATTATTTGCTAACTAGTTTGAGCCGGTTGGGCCTTGGGTTGAACTTAAGCCTGTCCGAATTCAACCCGAATAAAATGCCAGGCCTAAAAGTTGAGCCCAAATTCAGCCCAGCCCAGAATTAGGTTGGTCCAACCCAATTATTTTTCAGGCCGGACATGTCAATCTTTGGGCCAGCCCAGCCGAATTGACAGCCTCATTAATGTCATTCCACTACTTGGGCTGGGTTTTAGATGGAATTTGAGCGGCTCTTTAACACACACACACAGAATAATGAATGGTCAATCCTTAATGTGGAAACTCAACGTATCCAATCAATCCTTGAGAACAAAAAGGAAAAAAACATGACAATCCAGCTGTCAACCGAAGGACTACCAAAACCTTCAATTCTCCTTATTGCTTTTTAGTCACTTGTATATTAAGTATCAGTCCCATTCTTGCCATTCTTTCTTTACTATATCAATACTCTTCTTTTTTTTTTTTTTTCAAAGCTGTTGTCCTTCCAACATTTCTCAATCCGTGACTTACACAATACAAGTTTCTCTCTCTCTCTCTCTCTCTTAATGTCATATCCAAGCATTTTCTTAATCCTCTTTTTGGTGGAACAATTTTTTTCTTTCTTCTTATTCCGTAACTTGTGGAGTATGATGCTACATTAACTCCTCCCCTTCTCCCCCAATTCCGTCTTATTTTCCTAAAATGCACTACTACTACTACTACTACTACAAGCCAAACATAACTAGTTCCAAGCCAAGGGTAGTTATGTTTTAACTCACACAACTCAACCTAGGATTTGATCACTTAAAGCTGTCTAATCTTAAAGAGGAAAATGCGCGTACACCGATGATTGTGCACCATTTGCTACTTTATTTTAATTTTTTTACAGTCCTATCATTGTGTGGTCATTTTCATGACTAAAACTTTTGTCAAAAAGGATACTTCTACCAAACGTCTTGAAGTGCATTTAAACTTCATTGGATTTCTAGCGCATTCACGAGTTGTATAGTGCATGATATATGATAAATCTAGTCAGTTTCCATCCATGCATGATTTCTCTTCTCTGGAGGACAAAAATAATCGAATCTTTCTAGCCAGTGGGTCGTCGTGTTCTCACGAGGGACTGCTGCTTGTATATTCTTTTCTTCTCAAATTCAAGAACAAATGATGGGGGTCTTATTGCAAAATCCAAGCTCAATGCCTGACGATGTTCTATGAGTTGCATCTACAACCAATTATCACGGACTAAACAATGGTGATATACTTTATCCCCCCCCAAAAAAAAGAAAAAAAAAGAAAAAAAGAAAAATCAATGGTTATATATTCTTTAAGATTGTGATAATGTTTATGTCATAAGTCAAGACCCCAAGGGGATACTACAAAATGAACGGTAGGTCAAAACCGCTGCTAAATCCTAAAAAAATCCGTGATCCTTCGAGGAGTGCACCGCGATCCTTGAGAATGATAGTGGTGATATACACATGGGGAATTTGGTATTGTTGATATACACATGGAGAATTTGGTATTGTTTATGCCTCATAGGTCCGGGACACATTGAAAAGTCCACACCGTTGGATGCGGATATCTTTAAAATGGTGATTATATACACCTTGATATTTTGATAATGTATTATGTATTATAGGTTGAGGGCATGGCGATTGGCTTCATCTTTGAAGGTGTATTCATGGTTGTCAATCCTGACCGTCTGAATCTTAAACCATACTTTGGATTGGCTGCAGCCCAAAATTTGCTTTTCTTATGATGATCCTATTCCTGGTATCCAATGGAGGATACTAACTATCTTTTTTTCTTTCTTTTTTTTTTAAATATAAATCAAAATATGATAAAATTCCAATGGATTTAAAACTTTTCCCTCGTAAATAAATTGTGAAATGATTTTATAGAATGCCCAATATCTGTAAGATTTTCAACTTTATTACTTTTCAAAAGGCCAAATAATGTATCTACATTGAATCTTTCACAGCTATTATAGGTCTAGGAGGCAATTCTGATTTGTCGGTAAAAGTACATTTCACTGCCATTTTTTTGTTGGTTTTCTATGATTTAATCGATCCATCATGAGAGTGAAAGAAAGGTGATGTTCTCTAATTTTATGTCCTGTTCTTACACAGAAATGGGTTGGATTGTTAGCGAGGCTTTTTCACATTTGTACTTTGTAATCTTCATGGAAGTTTTTGATCATCTTCAGCCAGATGTAAGTAATCTTGCCGAACCACATAAAATTTTGTGTTCTAGGTAATTGTTCTCATTGCCATCAACCCTGAATCCGATCCATATTGTCATAACAGGATTCATATTAACCACCTGTACTTTTGAGTTTCCAATGAATTTTCACACGAGTGTGAATGGGTCAGGGCAAATTGTTTCCAACTTGGCTTGGTCCAACCTGAACCCGGCCCAACCCAATGTGGTCCCCTAATCAGTAAGGTGCAGAAAAGGAACATGGATCCTTTATGCCCAATGACTAAGTTATCTATTTCATGAGCTGCCTACACATGAAATCGAACCAATTGATCCAACACAAAAGATGTAAATACACAGAAGACACTGTCGGTCCACTCCACGAAAAGGAGAATGAGACACAAGAAGCCCATTTTTTTTTTTTAATTTTATTTTAATCAAAGGAAGAAGCCCATTTGGGACCGCAGACTTGTGAGTTTTGGAACAGCGTGGGGCCTCGCTAGGAGACAAGGCGTCCGTGAAGGCCGTTTGGATCATGTGAGCACTATGGGGTCCGTGACACCTAAGCCATGTTGCTTCACAAGAAGGGAACTTGCTCCCACGCCCAACCATTCCAAGGCATTCTAAACTCATCCCTCATTCCGTTGCTTTCAAAATCTAAATTACATGTAAGTGCATGTCACTCTCATTATTGGACCAGTAGATATATGCATGTGGTACAGAGGGACCAGGAGGGAAGAAAACAAATATGACAAAAAAGGGAAAAAAAGAAAAGAAATTATTTTATTATTATTTTGAAAAATTAATAATGTAGACATGTGTATAATAATTATTATTATTATTATTTCGAAAAAAATATTTTCAAACATTCGCTGCTTAAATTCCTTTGTTACACGATCTCCTTTTTTAGCCATATGGAGGGATGATATGGCCAACCTAATCGATCCATTCGGCAAGCGATCTTTCGAATTATTTGTGTAGGTTCTTAATGCATGTTAACCCTATATTATACCTGTAATAAACTATTCTTCTTTTAATGTCAGTGATCGAAGTTCATTTTTTTTCCCTCTTAAACCAAAACATGCTGGAAAAGAATAAAATTTTAGTAGGTTATTAGGCTTAAACTTGCCAAGAGTAGTTAAATATGTTGTACACTTCTAACGTTTTTTGGATTGACACCTACTGTAAGATTTCTAGTTATTACAGATCCTTTCGCAACACAATTCAAGAAAAGAGATGGACATGGCCAAATACATATAGTTAGGGCTTTTAATTACGAAACCGGAACCCTAAGACTGTAACTTTACTAATTAACTTTTAATGTAATTTGATCAGGGTTTGGACGATTAGAATCATATCCATGTATGATTTCACTGACTTTTTGGTCTACTTGTTGTTGGATTTGTAATCTAATAATTCAAAAATCCGTTAATTCCATAATCTTAAAGTCAAAGTACTTTTAATTTAATAAAAAATTAAAATTAAAACCGAGTGACCTGAGACATAGAGGTGCTATTTTTATGCATTTAGATAGTCGAGGCCTCCCACAAGATTGTGTAAGGGAGTGTGCCAAGTTACCTCCAGGATACAACTAAACTCGGAATCAACTCCTTGCCTTTTTCATCGGCTTGAACGGCCCAACAAAGACGTATGATACCTCATCTTATAACTTATTGCCCTTTAAAAAGTCGGGTGTTCAAAAATGTCCAATTTTGACAAGTCCAAATTTTTCCAAAAATTCGGCATAGTGTCCCCTTATCAAATTGATTAACATATATGAGAACCGAGTAAAAAAGACCACGGTTTCACCATCAAACCTTGTGGAGGTTCACTAAAGTGAGCACTTCAACACTTGGTTGAGGTGGTTTCCAAGCTCAATGAGGCATTACAAGCTCCTAAAATGGAGATGTAAATCTATGGGCTTGAAGAAGTGTGTGTTTTGCAACACATATCTAAGAGAGAAGGAGAGTAGAGAAACTTAGGACCCTCATTCGCCACCTTCTTCTTCCTCTTCTTCTTCTTCTTTTCCTTCTTCTTGTTCTCAGTTGTTCTCAAATTTTTGCTCTCATCATCTTCACTTGGGAGCCCAAGAACCCCTTTTTATAGTGGAAGAGACCTTCCGCCAACTCCCATGAGGTGTCAACCTCTTATTGGTCATCATTCAGCCCAGGAATGGGCGAATGGACCTTTACTTACTTCGGCATAGGTTCTTTTTTGCGTTAGACGCAAGACTAGAACGCTTCTAGGTTGTTTCGATTTTGGGCCGTCGCGAATGAGCCCAACTCGTGGCGAATGAACTTGACAATTCTCATTCGCACACTTTGTTCACTCATTTGCGGGCCTTGGCCCACTTCTTATGTGGGCTTAAGTCACTTATTCCTGTCTAACTCGTGGTGAATGACACTTGGTCTTTTCATTCGTGCACCAACTCGTGGTGAGTGAGACTGAGTCTGGCACATTCGTGCACTACTTTGGCCTGGCCAACTTGTGATGAATGGACTTGGTCCTTCTCATTTGCGCACAACTTTGGTCCATCCCATCTTGTGGTAAGTGGACTTGATCCGGTTCATTCGTGCATTATTTCAAGTTTGGACTTATTATTCATGGATGACTCGGATGCCATGAGATCACATCTAGACCATTGAAAAGAAATTTTGCAACTCTTAATGCGATTCCGCGATGATGCACACGTGCGAAGTATAAAGTGCGCTTCAAGCACCCTTGCGCCTAAGCCCTTGCCTGCACCTATACTTGTGTCCTTGCACGTGTGCGTGTGCATGTGCACAATGTGCTATGCACCTTGCTACACCATAGTAGCCAAGAGAGAGAGTGTGAGTCTCTCAAAATACACAAGAGTGATGGAGAGTTAGAACTTATATATTGTACAATGTTTTTGATTTCAACCAATGTGGGACTAAACAAATGAGAGACAATTTTGAAAACAACTAATTTGAAAACGTAATTAATGAGTTGTTAAT
>JAOXJP010225780.1:0-11611 GCA_025762735.1 Platanus orientalis | reverse complement strand
GTTATTGTTTTGCTTCCGCCGGAGACACTGGAAGTAGTGCACACTCGCCAGAGACACCGAGTGTTGTAGTTTGACTTGCTTGTGAGCAAGTAGTATGGTTTGTATATTGACCTAGGTTGTAATAGTACCTAAATGAAATATACCTAAGCTCTATAGTGAGTGTTAGAAGAGTGGATGTAGGCCCAAGTGCCGAACCACTATAAATCTTATGTTGTGTTTTGTGATTACGTGGTTGCTTGTCTCTTAATTACTATACTGTACACTACTCTTGTCTAGCATATGTTTGGTATGATTCTTGAGTAGTTACATTGAAGCACACAATCACTTATGTAAAAAAATTAAAAAATAATTAATAACAACACAAGGTAAATATGAAATTAAAAAGATGGTGATTTAATTAGTAAATCCTATTCACCCCCCTCTAGGATTACTTTTATCACATTTCACATAATTTCCCAAGACCAAAATTACATGGACTCAATGTTACATAAAACTCAATATGCTAGTCTTCATGTCTTGTGTTTTGAGTCAAAAGCCCTACAAACACAAGTACAAAACAAACATCTTCCTCATGCCAATTGAATAAGATATGAACAAGATAAAGAGTAATTATATGAGATACAAGTAGGTGTTTTAAATTCAACAAATTTTATATAAATTTTTAGTTTTATGTTCTTTGGTTAGTGGTTGCTCCCCCTATTTGAGTGATCTACTCCCCTATGGGTGTAACTCCCCGTATGTGTGAAAAGTGACTCCCCTTCACTTTCACATCTCATAGCCACTCAATTAGTGGATTTGAACTATTTCTCCCCCTTTTTGGCAAGCATTGACAAGAATTAAACATGCAAACCATAAACCAAGAAAGAAGATAAATTGGGCAAGAATAATTGTATTAATAAAGGAAAAGTTCAGTACATGGTCAAGCCCTTGAGGCTACTAAAGTAGCAAAAATATACAAGCCTCAAACATACAACTAGCCCTTGTAGGGTAAGACAAACAGTCTAACAACTAACATGATGCCACTCTGGTCATGAATACATCTATACAAAAAAAAATCCATCACAAGAAAAAAGATACAACTATCTAAAAGAAACAAATACAATGACACTATGCCCATAAGGCATAAATGGGTAACACCCAATCTCAATCTCCCCTGTACTCGGGGTCCTTATTGTCTTCTTTATCTTCTTCTTCAACCTCATCTCTCTCATCATCTTCTTCATCATCTTCATCTTCATCATCTCCATCATCACCATCATCCTCACCATTAGCATCAACCTCTTCATCATCATTAGCCACTCCATCGACCCCTTCTACTTCATCATCAAAGTGTGGATCCTACTAAAACTAAGGGGCTGGAATGTTAAAACCCTCCTCAAGCATCACTCTCTGAGTAGCTAATGGACTCTAACTATAGTGGGTGCTCAGAATGATAAGTATTGTGGCCTACTGCCAGCTTCTTCTAGTTGGAGGCAATGGTCTTCTGGTTCTTCAAGACCTGGGAAACCTTGCGCACCAAGGTGTGTAGAAGTCTCATCCTAGTAGACTTCATAGAAGCGAAATGGGCTCTGGATGGCCCTAGCCTAAGGGTGGCCCTAGCCTAAGGGTAGCACTAGTTGATTTGCCTATTACATCCTGTTGAATCGGCCCTATCTTCTTTAAGGTCCCATGACCCACATCATGCCCATCCTTACTTCCTTTGGTAGTAACCTTGAAGGGAACCTTCTCAGCTATCATAATACTCGTGATGAGTGTGGGATAAGGTAGACTGCCTGTGGAATGCTTCGACTCATGTGCTCAAATCATCATGTAGCAGATGATCAATGTCATATTTATTCTTTGAGAGTCGAGGATGGCATCTATGAGATAGGCTATGTTATTTGTGAGGCTACTCCAGTGTGTGGAAGGTAGGATATTGTTAGTGAAGATGCAATGAAGGACTTTCACCATAGGTCTACAGTTGTTGTGCTTCAAATCCTCAGGCCAATCAATGAATCGACCACACAATATTTCAACTTTTACTCCCTTCCACTCCATGGTGAGCTTGTGAATAGGGAAGGCAATGGCATTGTTAGTAATGTGAGGAAAACCAAGCAAGCAAGAGATAAGGTCCAGGTTGACCTTCAAAACCACTTCATTCACGGTTGTGTAGAAGGAGCATTGATCATTATTCATATTGAAGAAATTTGCATAGAAAATCCGCACGGCTTCATCTTGAATGGTGTCATTGACAAAGAAGAGAGATAGCCACTGGCAAGCTTCTATGGTATCCAATAAATGGGCAGTGCGGAGGGTCTCTGCTTCCATGAACCTTTCATTGATGATGGTTCATTTGGAGAAGATCTATTGATACCTCTCAAAACTCATGGCATTACAGCATGGAGAAAATGAACAACGTTCCTCTTGGAATGTGGACAAGAAGGAAATTCCACCTTCAGATGCTTACCCTGATTTTGTGGTGGATTAGAATAAGAACCACCCTTGGATGTTGTCCTTTTTATGTGAGGATCCATGAGAAAGGAAGAAAAACTAGGATTTTGAAGATGAAAATCAAAAAGAGTTTGTGCAGGAGCTCTAGGAAGATGAAATGAGGCAATCACAGGTAAAATAGACTAATTTTTCAGTCGTACGCCCTTTTAAAATTGCATGCAAAATCGTTTTCAAAATCCCCCTCCTGATAGATTGGGAGATCCCTAATCGATCAAGATGTAATCGATTACAAGATATGCAATCGATCTAGGCTTGATCTATTGTGGATCTTCCAATCGATCATGAGCATGGGCCTAAGCATTTTTAGCTCATTTTTTAGGTGTGATTCCTCCCACACCTTGTCTAATAAAAAATCTCAGCTCCCCTGATCTTTTGAGACTCCTATCAATGCACATCATGTGCTTTGAAAAGCCAAAAGGGGCTTCCTATATGGTGCATAATCAAATATCACTCTGAAGATACTTAAATCCCTTGGAATCAAGATGTTTGGTAAAAATGTCAACAAGTTGATCTTCGATCTTGACATAATCTAAGGACACAACATTTTCTTCCACCAATTAGTGAATGAAATGGTGTCTTATGTCAATGTGTTTAGTCCTAGAATGTTGGACAGGATTTTTAGAGATGTCAATAGCACTCTTGTTGTTTACAAATAGACTCATGGTGCCTTGCTCCAACTCATAATATTTTAACATTTGTTTTATCCATAAGAGTTGGGTGCATCCATTACCAGCTACAATATACTCAGCCTCAACAATTGACAATGAAATAGAGTTTTATTTCTTGTTATGCCAGGAAACAAGATTATTGCCTATGTAGAAATAACCTTCGCTTGTGCTCTTGCGATGCTCCACATCGTCAGCCTAGTCAGCATTGGCGTATCCCGTAATCTCAGATGTGGTGTCAAATGGATACCGCAACCTAAACTCCATAGTCCCATGGACATATCAGATGATCCTTTTAGCTTCCTTAAAATGTAATTCTTTAGGAGCAACTTGATATCTAGGATATGCACCTACACTAAAAGAAATGTCTGGTCTGCTCACAGTCAAGTAAAGCAAACTCCCAATAATGTTCCTATAGTAGGTGGAGTCAATCTCGGCTCCATCAAGGTGTTTAGTGATCTTGTCAATTGTGTCAATGGGGGTGCTAATAGATTTAGATTCTTACAATCCAAACTTAGAGACTAGGTCTTTTGCAAACTTGGTTTGACTTAGAAAGATGTTATCATTAGTTTGCTTCATTTAAAGACCTAAGAAGAACCTTAGTTCTCCTTCCATACTCGTCTCAAATTCTGATTTCATTGTTTGGTCAAAACCATGAGACATCTCCTAGCTTGTAGACCCAAAAATGTTATCATCTACATATATCTGAGCAATGAGTATGTGACCATTTTGTTTCTTAACGAAGAATGTCTCGTCCACACTTTCTCGATCAAAATGGTGATCAAGAAGAAATCTAGTAAGTCTCTCATACCAAGCTCTAGGAGCTTGCTTGAGGTCATATAGTGCCTTCTTGAGTCTATATACGTAATTCAGCAATTGAGGATCCACAAATCCTTTAGGTTACTCTCTGTAAAGTTCTTGTTGGAGAATTCAATTTAGGAATACACTCTTGACATCCATTTGATGTAATTTAAATTTTAAATGGCATGCAATGGACAAGAGAATCCTAATGGACTCCAATCTAGCAACAAGGGTGAATGTATCCGCAAAATTAATGCCTTTTATTTAGGCATACCCCTTTGCAACAAGTCTGGCCTCGTTCTTTGTCACCATATCATGTTCATCATGTTTTTTTTTAATATCTATTTGGTACCAATGACATTCTTATTAGTTTGCCTTTTCGTGAGAAACCATACATCATTTCTTTAAAATTGATTTAGTTCATCTTGCATGGCCATGATCCAATCTGGATCATTTAGAGCCTCTTTGACACATTTTGGCTCTATTTTGGATGTGAAGCAAAAGTGACTAATGATGCTTTTAGTTTGTTTCCTAGTCTTTACTCTAATGTTGGGATCACCAATAATGTTACCTCGTGACAAACCTTTGGTGAGTCACTTGTTCTTAGATTGATATTGAATTTCTTCAACATCATCATTGTGACAAACCTTTGGTGAGTCTCCTATTCTTCGATTGAGGTTGAATTTCTTTAACATCATCATCAGAACTAGATTGAGAAGAGTGCTGTCCTTGATCCTCTTAGGATTTCTCAATTTTCAAGTGAGATGAGTTCTCGTTCTCATGATCGAACAACACAACCTCCAAGTTTCCTTGCTCATGAGTTGTCTCAAAGTCATCTATTGCTACATTAATTGACTCTTCCATAGTGCGAGTCCAAATGTTTTAGACACGATAGGCTCTACTAGTAGTGGAGTATCCTAAAAGCATGGTTTCATCGCTCTTTTCAACAAACTTGCCTAGATGTTCTCTATCCCAAAGAACATAGAAAGTGTTGTCAAATACTTTAAAGTATTTAACAGTTGGTTTTTTTCCACTCCATAATTCATGGGCTATTTTGGGCATACCCGACCTAAGATAGACACAATTAGAGACATAACACGTAGTACTAATTGCCTCAGCCCAAAATCTCTTAGCTATTTTCTTACTCGTAAGCATTGATGTAGCCATGTTAAAAAGAGTTTTATTCTTCCTTTCAGTCACTCCATTTTGTTGAGGAGTTTTAGGGGCTAAAAACTCATGTTTTACTCCTAACTCTTCATAAATTCTCAAATTTTCTTCCATGGTTGCTTTGAATTTGCTTGATGGTTAGCTCATTTTCAACTTGAATTCTTTTACAGATGTTCAAGAATTCGTTAAAAGCCTCAAATTTATCTCTTAGAAATGTTACTGATGTGAATCTAGAGAAATTATCAACCACCACCATGAAATATCTCTTGTCACCTAGACTCTCCATTCTAGTTGGACGGCCTAAGTCCATATGAAGAAGTTCTAGGGGTCTAGATGTCTCTATTAGAGTAATCTTCTTGTGAAAGACTCTAATTTGCTTTCCCATTTGACAACCTTTGCACAAAGGGTTGTCAAACATTGCTTAGCTTAGGAAGGTCCTTGACTATCTTTTTCTTAATAAGTCTTGCAAGACCCCTAAAGTTAAGATATCCTAATCTTTGATGTCAAAAATTGATCTCATCCTTTTGGGTCATGAGACAAGTGTCCCCTTATTGAGAATGGGGTTCAATGACATAACAATTGTCACTTATCCTCACTCCTTCGGCTAGGATGTTGTATTCCTTGTGATCCTTGATCACACATCCATCTTTACCTAATTGAACTTTATAGCCTTTATCACAAATTTGACTTTTGTTTGTCAAGTTGTGCTTAAGGCCTTGCATATAAAGAGCCTCGGTGAATTATGAAATGTCGGGATTTGCTATGGTTCCTACTCCAAGGATTTTAACAGTGTTTTCATCACCCAATGTGATATATCCACCTTGAGTTTTCTCAAGTTGGGTGAACAATTCTCTTTCACCATACATGTGTCTTAAACACCTGCTGTCAAGATACCATCTTGATGAGCTTTCGGCTTTTAATGCGGTGTGAATGATCAAACATTTTGGATCATCCTTTCTTACCCATATTTTCTTAACCTTGGTAGATTGAGAGGTTTGCCTTTTGGCACTTTGGTATTGGGCTAAATCCTTCTTTATTTGAAGGTTTCTATTTTTAACTCTTTGAAAATAGTTTCTTTTATTAACATTCTTTCCACTTTACACTCTTCTAGATTGCATCCTTTGGGATTTTATGTCATTTTTCCTCTTTTTACAATCTACCTTTTTGTGTCTTTCTAAACCACAATAGAAGGAATAGAATAGGGGTCTTCTAAGTGTATGGGATTGTATTGTCTTCCTTTTAAATTATTCATAATAGAAGGGTTGTTGAGATCTTTTAGATTTCCTATTTTGACTAGATTGTCCCTTAGTCATCCTAGAAGTGGAAGCATTCCCTTGGAATCCTCTTAAGGTGGAAGCCTTATTAGCTTAAAATTTATTTCATGCCTCCTTGGCATAGGAATAAATCTTGTTCATTCCTTGAGCTCCTCTAAAGGACGATGCTTAGTTGGATTAAGATCTATTTCCAATCACTGGTACATAGGATCTTGATTGGGGTTGCATGGATCTCTCCCAATCTCTACCTTAACTCATAAGTGCTTTACCCTTGAGTGAGGTAAATGTTTTCTTCTCAAGCTTGTTTGACCTTTGATAAGGCCTTTGTGGCTCCACATTTTCCTTTCCCTTCTTGAAAGGTTGTGGAGGTGATTGAGTAAATCCTTTGGCTTTAACAAAGCCAATCTTAGGTCGTTGAGTTGAAGAAGAGACATTGGCCTCGAAGTTATAACCTACTCCAGTCATATCCCCATACTCTTTTCCCATAGTAAGGATTTTCTCAAACTTCATATTTCCTTGAGCAAACATTAAGATGTTCTTCCTCTTGTCTTCTTCAAGCTCCTTGATTTGTTTAAGGTGATCAAAGGACTTCCTTGTGAGTTGAGGACAAGTCAAGTTGAGAGATTTGTTTATCTCATTTAGGGTCTTGACTTAGTCTTTCAACTCTTGGATGAGTGAGTCATCACTATGAGACTCATTCCTTTCCTCTCCCATATTGTTGAGCTTTTCCTCAAGCTTAAGAATCTTGTTGGATAAGTTTTGATTGTCTTCAAGAAGTCTTATCTTCTCATGCTTCCTATTATCTTTTTCTAAGCCTAAAAATAGTTTACCTTCATTGAGCTTCATTTCTAATTCCAATATTTTTAGGCTCATTTCGTCTTTGGCACATAGGAGCAAGTAGTTTTCTTTGGAAAGTTTCTTCTTCTTATTACTTTCTAATGAAGATTTTTGTTGAAGATGGAAATAGTGTTCTCAAGGGACTTTGACTTTTCAGTCTACTCCATAACTTCCCTATTAAGTTGTTTGTTCTTCTTCCCCAACTCCACACTTTGCGCAAAAAAGTTCATCAAATGCTTCTTGTGCATTATAAATCTACTCTTCTTCTTTATATTCTCTACCATCCTCACTACTTGAGTCACTTGCTTTCAAAAGTGAACTCATGGGAGTATCGAATGCCATAAAGGCTTTGATCTCTTGTGAGGGAGTTTCCTCACTACTTTGGGACTTATGTTCCGAAGTCTCGGATTCATCATCCCATGTGGCAGCCATGGCTTTGCCCTTTGACTTGTACTTGTGCTTCTTATTTCCGCAATCCTCGAGAATGTGTCCTCTCCCCTTGCACTCATATCAAATGAGAAGTTTTTTAGAGAAGTCCTTTTTGTAGCCCGGGTAAAACTTTCTCATTTGCTTATTCTAGGAGTAATCTTTGGTGTGTCTCTGAAAGAACTTCTTGAACCTCTTAGCTACAAGGGCTAAGTCATCATCTGAATCTTCATTTGATTCAGAGGGTTCTTCTACCTTAAGGGAAGTGACTTTCTTCTTGGTAGGTTCCTTAATGGTCACTTCAAAAGTTTGAAGTGAGCCAATCAACTCATGTAGTTTTACGGTCTCTAGGTCTTTACTTTCTTTTATAGCAGTCACTTTAGGTCTAAACCTTTTTGGGAGGGACCTAAGTACTTTTCTAACCACCTTAGACTCGGGAATGTCCTCACCTAGACTTCTTATTATATTTACCAAGTTTGACAACTTAGCGTTAAATAAAGAGATTTCTTCATCATCCTCCATCATATGAGCTTCAAGTTGAGCCGTGTACATTTGAAGCTTGAACAACTTTATGGCACTAGTACCCTCATGGGTAACGGAGAGAAGCTTCCATGATTCCTTTGCCATCTTTAGATGAGCTATCATCCTAAACTCCTTTGGGGCAAGGCCACTTACTATGGCATTCAATGCCCTAAAGTTGAACTTGTGAGCATCTGCCTCGGTAGGAGTCCACTCACTTCTTGGTTTGTCAGGCTATGTATAGCCCTCGACTATTACACTCCAAACTCTTAGATCATAGGTATTAAAGAAAATCTTCATTCGAGATTTTCAATAGCCATAATCAGTTTTACTAAAAAATGGAGGGGTGCTAATGGACATACCACTATCTTCTCTTGTCATCTAGGATTTTTTCTAGGACCTTACTTGGGTTGTTAAGCCCTATGTGAGTAACCTAGGCTCTGATACCAATTGAATTTGCACTAAAGTAATCTTAGAGGGGGGTGAATGGTATATCTAATTTTTGGTTACCCCTTATTGCAATTCTTGGGATTGATTTTAGTTTGATTTTAATATTTTTAACTTGGCCCAAATGTGTGTGTGGTACAAAGTGTCTACTCAAGTATTTTGTTAAACAAGTGCAAGAGTAGTAATGAGCATTAAAGTAAAGAGACAAGCAATCACACACACAATCCATAACAAGAGATTTATAGTGTTTCGGCACTAGGGCCTACATCCACTCTTCTAAAGCTCACCACTGAGCTTAGGTATATTTCATTTATGTACTATTACAACCTAGGTTAATATACAAAACCTAACTACTTGCTCACAAGCAAGCTACACAACAACACTCGATGTCTTCAGCTAGTGTGAACTACTTTTGGTGCTCTGACAGAGGTAGTCAAGCTTCCAGTGTCTCCGGCAAAAGAAAAACAAGCACAATAGTAAGTATGAATACATGGTTAAGAAAATATTACCACAAATGGTTGATGTTGCTAGTTGCTTAAAGTGGGGTGCTCCTTGTTGAGCTAGTTTGCCTTAGCTGCCCACAAGATCTAATTACTTAGCTTTAGTGCTCCTTAAGCTCAGCCAAATGTGAGTTTCCTCTTGCGAAAGACTCACCACAAGTTTTCCTCAACAGTAGTTGAGTGGTATTCAAGATGAGAGAAAGAGATAGTGATTCTAGAGTATGATGTTAGCTATTCAAGCTCAAAACCAGTGGAATAATGGTGTTTTTCTCAGTGGGGGAGACCTTAATATAGTAAAATTTATAACCCTCTCTGGGTAGTTTGGAGTGTTGGAGTTATTTACCTTAATGAAAAAAGTTTCTTTTTATAGAGGTGAGGAGCACCCACAACTTTTGGATTGAAATATTTTAAAACGAGCATCTTTTTAGAGCATTAAATTTCAAAAATGGGGTTCAAATTTTAAAAATCTCATCTAGAATTTTGTGTTTTAATTTTTACCAAAAATGCTCTTGTAATCGATTAGGAGATTCCTAATCGATCGTGGCTTGTAATTGATTACGGATCTTGTAATTAATTGTGGCTTAAGATCAGGCCAGGAGTCTAGACCTAGATCTGTTTCGTAATTGATTACAGCCAATGGGGCTTGGCTCACGGGAGTCTTAAATTACTCCCTTCTCTGGGTTGTAATCGATTGCGTGATTCGCAATTGATTGCATCTAGATCAATTGTGAGATTTGCAATTGATTGTAGCTCCAGATTTTTGGTGTCTTGATCTTGTCACTCTAAGTGGGTCTGTCGTTGGGCTTGTTTCATTAGGTTTTGTGAGAGACTTACCACCATGTTTATATTGATTTTAAGATCTCAGAATGATATGCAATGCATGCTTTATACCTTTATTGGTGGGGCAAGTCCGAGGTAGTATCTAGTCTCTTCTTCAAGTCTTTAGTCCTCATTGTCATCATGTCTTGAACTTGTGAGTGTATAGGACACTAACAAGACATTGACCACTACACATTTGTCCATGGGATTGACATACATCAACAATGGACTTGTAAGGTGTTAGGTTTTTGTATTTTAATATCCATGCACAAAATAATGTGTGTACATGTAGTGGTCAGGTTGTCTAGGACTTTCTAATGTAAATTAAATACCCATGCAAGTCCAAGAAGAGAGTCCGGGAAAACACCATGAAGATGGACTCAAAGCCGGAATGACCAAGCTAAAGAGACTCAAGCATTGTTAAAAAATTCCTAAGTCTCAAGTGCTAGCTACCTCGAGGAAGCCAACATCCAAAATTTGAGGATAAAATCATAAAATGTTGGTAAGTGGTAATGGGGTGTTTGGGTATGGACCTAACCTTAAGTGGACTTAGAATGAATTAAAAATGGATAACCCAAACCTAGAAAAGGTTCCATAAAAATTGGACCTAGGATGGACCAAAATTGAAAAAAATTAAATTGTACTGAAAAGGAAATATGGCTAAACTTAAAATGGCCATATCTTTTGATCCAAATGTCTGCTTGTGAGCCATAAGTACTCAAATCGAATGGCTCGATGAGATCCTTTTAAAAATAAAAATATATATGCTTTATATTTTCAAATGGCTATATTTTTTACCATTTGAAAAGAGACATTGGGGTGTTTGAATGGGTTTCTCTACTCTATAAATAGGGGCACTGACCCCAATGAATATAGAACTCTTGTGCTTGAACAAATAGTCAAATCTTGATAAAAGAGAACTAGAGAGCAAATTAGCCTATGATTTAAGCCATTATTGGCCTATGACCTTGAGAGTTATTCTACATAGTTAAACCCATTCAAGGTCACCTGTAAGCTTCCCAAAATTCTTTAGTTACGTTTGTTGGAAGCAAAAAAGTGTATTTCTATAAGTTAAATGTGCCTACACAAGAGGCATCCTGAAGAACGAAGATTCCTTCATCTTCAACTTGTTCGTAGCCTTCGTCGGAGTTACTGAAGGTGGACTTTTAGCCTTTGCTGGAGTCACCAAAGATGTGTTCGTGAAACACTTGTTGGAGTCACCAAGTGCAGGTTAGTCCATCGGAGTCACTAGGAGCGCACTTACAAGGGTGTCACTAGGAGCACACTTACAAGGGAGTGGATTCTCTATTTCTTGTAAGTAAATCCTCTGGTTTATTAATTTTTCCTGTAATAGTTAGTGATCTATTAATAAAAATTAATAGGCTTGGAGGAGCCAATTAGAGAGTGGACATAGGTCAGAGGGCTGAATCACTATAAATTTGTGGTGTTGTGGTTTGGTTGCACTTTCTCTTTAGTGTTGTTTATATTTATTTTGATTATGCAAATTAGCTTAACACACTAAGTGACTCTAATTAAGGTTAAAATTAAAAGATTAACTTAACAACCTTAGGGAATTTATTTGCCCAGCTCTCGCTCTACTATAGGCAATCCTATAATGCATGACGGAGCCCCGTGGTCTATGATAAATTCATAGAAAAGAAATTTA
>JAOXJP010225779.1:0-11612 GCA_025762735.1 Platanus orientalis | reverse complement strand
CGTGCCTCAAAACCCATACATGTAAGACTATGAATTTTGGTACGTGACATTAATCATTTCATATCAAATATCATTTACATTGTTTGTAAATTTTATTTTATTTTTCATCTTTCTTCTCATACATACACAACAGAATTGCATTAACAAACCATAACCATTCCATTCCATTAAATCTAAAATTACAAACCATAAGCCATAAATAAAGTTCATAGTTTGACATAAACCTGAAAAATAACAAATCATCTCTATGAAACTGAAAATCAAACTAATCTACAGCATCTCTTCAAATAGAACTGAATGACTGAACTAAACTAAATCAAAATAAGTCGTTAACAAACTGATATAAAATAATATAATGTTGAAAATAACTAAATCAAAACTCCATCATCTCCAATCACTACTAATCCACACTATGGTCTATTATGTCATCCTCATCATCTAAAAAATGATGTTAAGTCTGTAAGCATGACTAATTTTGCAAATAAACAAGAACACCACTGAACATACTAAAATCATTAGGTCGGTGAACATGAACATTTTCATAATCAAAATAAAATAAAACATGTTTTCAAAATAATTACTTTACATATGAAAATAATGTTTCTAATCTAAGATAGAACAAATAGCAGAACAGAACGGAAATCAAGTTGTAAAATCTGAATAGAAATATAATAAGGACTAAAATACTAAACTGAATAGAATAAATCATTAAAATAAAGCTAAACATAACAAATCATTGAAACATATATAAATAAATAAGACATGTTGAAACAAACATTTGAATCTCTCACATGTGCTGCGAGATAGATAATAGATAACTGAATCATATTCCAAAAATCTTCCACATGTTGTGAGTTAGATAGCGGGTAATAGAACAAAACAAACCCACCTACAATCTAATGGTCGGATACCATGATCTCACACCTAGTGACGAGTATCATAAATAACGTCAATTAATGTGACCCAACGAAGAGGGTACCTGGTCACATCTATTTAAACCCGTTAAAGGCTCAATCAACATTTCCTCTTTGATGGAAAATGGGTTTCATGTCATAGTTAAACATATATTTTGATCAAAATAGATATAAATACTAGCAGATATCAAAGCAAAACAAAACTAACAATGTTTAATAATTTCTAAACAATGCATATATCTAAATCAAAACAGAAAACACATAGTTCTATGAATTGACATAACAAATAACTTTAGAACAAACTTTAAAAATTCAAGCTTACTAAAATCCTTGAAAAACTTTTTTTTTCAAAACATGTGATTCTTTAAAAATAATTTAAAAATCTGAATAGAACAAATCATTTTTCATGAAAAACAAAGATTGAAATTATCTAAGAACCGATATGGATCAAAACTCAAGAATAAAACATGAACTTGCTTGAAAACTGAATTTTCTCTTTGAAAAATATATAAAAGAACCTACATAAATTAACCTTCAAGTTCCTTTGTAAAACCATAAGACAACAAATCTAGGAAACCTAAAATCAAAGCAATAAGATGTAAAACGTTCAAGTACTTACAAAACAATTTTTTTATCTTCTTTAAACCCTTTTCTAAGAATCAATTCAAAGCAAAACCTTTATAGATCTTAATAAAACCGAGCAAGAACGATTTTAAGAACCTAAGAATAAAAAAATATGATGTGTAGTGTTCTAGTTTATTTACCTCTTTGTCTGAAAACGAAATCATAGTACAAGCTTTGCATTCTTCTTAAAAAATCTCCAAAACTTGTCTGAAACCCTACATTTTTCCCTTCTTCTTTTTCTCTCTTTTTCTTTGTGATTTTGTGTCAAACTAGGTAAAAAAACGCTCTTACATAGACCTTAGAGGTCTTTGGGTCCAAATAAAAAACCCTCATAGTGAGAAAACTTGAAAAATCGATCGGGGGTCCATTTCGCTCGCTGTTTGTTTTGTTGGATTCTAGACTTCCATGCCCTTCCAATGACATAGGTTTTGCTCATAAATTCTTTATATATTTTCATTGACGTGTCTCTAAAGTTGTGCCAACATTCAGGTCAATACATGTGCATTTAAATGGTTCTAAGGGTGTGCGAACATGCACAAAACATACCTAATATGTGTGTACAATATCAGTGTGACACATATGTGCGAATATGTGTAGGGTGTTACAATGTTGATCCGCTTGCCTAAAGCTTTGATTCAATCTATAAACCCTCTAAGTGATTTCACATATTTTATTGTTATAAACCCATTGATTATATAATTATTTAAGGATTTTCTATCATGCCTAAATATATTTTTCTTGTATAATTTCTCAAAAAATTGATAATAAGGTGGAAATATAAATAATTTTCTTTATTTTTACCACTTCAAAATGTATGAAAAAGATATTCTAATGTTTTATTTCTTATAGCATTTTCTAATCAATTGATTTTTATATATATATTGCAATGAATAATTCCATCATTTATATTTAGAAAGAAGAGTAACTAGATTTTTTTAAACCATAAAAATATTTATCTTTAAGTATTTCTAACTTTGATTTATTTGATTTTTATCAAGCTAAGAATTCTAAAAATCCCGGATGTTTCTATAAGATGTCTCTTTAAATTAAAAAGTGAAATTTTATATATTTTCCTCTTATTTTCATTTAATAAGATCTCTTCCATTTCATTTGTTTTGTCTAGATTCTCATTTTTTTTTTATGGACAACGGGAAGACAAAGGTTTTCTTTAATGGATCTCTTTTGTTAATGTTTAACCCATTTGTCTTGAAAGTTGTTTATCTTTTTCTACATATTCCTTTTTCATTTTGTTTCATTTATTTCATGTATGAATTTTTTTTTTTAAATTTGTAATGACGATAGATAATGACAATATACCTAATTAGTAGACATAAAAGATAAATAAAATAATACTAAGGATTAATCAAGTCATAGAATTTCTCATTTTTAACACAAATATCTTTTTTATAACAAATAACTACATTAGATATATTAAAAATAATTTGATATTTCTAGAATTATAGGGTGTCAACAAGCCAAGCTTAGTTTAGACTCGTCACGAGCTTAAGGTGCGAGTTCGGGTCAACTATCTATTTGATCCACCACAAATTGCTACATGGTATGTACAAGTTGAAAATGTCAAATAAAGTGATCAGGTAAAAAATTAATTTCCTAAAAAAAAAGATCATCAAATTTGAAATTCACATGAAATACTAAAAAAATTCAAAAACTCATTTGTATTATCATAATTTTTTGTATGGTACGATTAGTACTACCTTAAATGCTAAAGTACTCAAAAAAAATCTATCTTCAATTTTATTTACTTTTTAAAAATAAAAATTTGTATTAAATGTTATAAATGTCAGTACATTTTAACAAAATAGCAACATTTGTTTCATTTTACCCATGTTAGATGATATGTATGATGTACTAAATAGATATAAAAGACTTTAACAAGCAGAGCCTTTAGTGAGTTAAGCCTAAGCAGCTTGGTCCAGGCTTGTTTGGCTAAGCGAGCTTAATTCAAGGGTTATGAGCATTAGTCGAGCCAATTTTATGAATAAAATGTGATTAATTAACTAATCAACAAATTTTTTTTTAATAAATAACATCTTATTGTTATACTAAGATATATAAATATTGATTAATTTGATCAATGTTGAACTTAATAAAACGAAATGGTTGAATAATTTAAAAATAAGATCATTTAGGGTTATAAATTGAATATTAAGATTACTTATTGAATTTTTTTAGGTGATCCATAATCCAATAAATGTTTGTGATCGTTTTGAAGAAATGAAATAAAAGATATTGAAGAACTATATTGTAATACAATCAAATATTGTTGTCACCTTTGTAAAACCAGATATTGTTGATGCTTTTTTTTTTTTTTTTTTCACAACGCATGTTGGAACAAGGAACAAATAAAAGGACCCTATGGAGAATATAGTAAAAAATCATAATAAAATCCAGCCACAATAATCAAATTGATTATCGTTATACATAAAGATAATAAACAAATTAGTATAAAATATTTCAAGATTATCATAAAACTCCAATTTTCTTTCCTGACAAGATATCTTAATTATTATATGATGGTTTCTTAATTCTATTTATATAAAAATATAAACAAATATACTAGAAATGACATCTCAACAGAGGGATACTAAATAAATGTGTTATACGCCAAACACGAATTAGTTTAAATAAATAAATTTGAATGCTAATGGATTCTTAATTCTATTTTAGTAATTTAATTGTTTATCATTGAAAACCCCTCATAATATATGTAATTTAAATTAATGCAATAAAATAAAATTCATATAAAATAAAGTAAATTAATTAATTTTGGATAATATAGTTAGAAATTTATTAGGGTTATTCAATTTGGAAAATATCTAGAATTTTAGGGACCATAAAATAAAGTTTTCATTAAAAGGGCATTTTAGTCTTTTCTAGCATGTCAATGGGGGCTCTCGTATGACTCCAAGAGTGTTGGGGTCTTACCAAAAAAAAAAAAAACAAAAAAATTTGGAGGGCTTACAATAAAGAAATCAAAGAAGGAAAGGGTTTTTTTTTAATTAAAATAAACTCAAAAGGCATTTTGGTTATAAGAGCCCCCAAAAGGGAAAAATAAGAAAAATGAGAGGGAGAAGGCGTCGGCCTTTTGATCAAATAGCCTCCAACCCATGACTATCGTGCCCCAACCCCGGCCCAATGGATATCAAGTTCGGTTCAGCATTGAAACTTGATTCGGAACGTGACTTAAATCGAATCACTCACATGAAACACTATTCCACATATACATTTCAGTTTATTTTTTTTTTCTTCTTTTCATTTCAATATCACATTATATTTACTTTAATTTTTCCATATGCTATCACGTTCATTGTAGTGAAATATCTCACATTTATTTGCAATACTTATCACTGGTATAACGGAATTACTTAACATTTAATTCACATGTCCACAAAACAACGCAATAGAATTCTTAAGCTTAAATGCATCACATTTTAATCGGTAAACTAAATCCAACCCACTATAGATGCATATCATAGTCGTATAGGGTGTCATCTTACCCAAGTTATGACAATGGAAAAATAAACTCAACAATAAAGGAGTCTGCTTTGTACAGATCAAATCTCTAACAAGTATATGACCAAAGTGTAAGCTAAAAAAAAGTCATGGTCCACACTAAGTTGCATTCACACGTCTTCTTGAATGCATGCTTACTGCATATCTGAAAAGTATTATGGAAGGGTGAGTCCATGGCTCACAAGTAATTATAAAAAATATGTAATACAATGATAAGGGTCAAACATGGGCTTAATACAAGTGTTTATAAAAGCGTGCAAGTTAGAATGTTGTAATGAATAAGTTCTTTAAAAGATGCATTTTCTAAACAATTTCACCTTTCAAAACATGATTCGAAAAGCTAATTATTAGATTCACTAAACCCACTTTCAAAACACTCAACTGGAACACATACGGAGATTCACAAACCTTTTGAAACACTATCTCAAAACATTTACGAAAATTCTTAACACTTTTCAAAACACTACTCCCAAAATACATGCAAAAGTTCTGAGACTATTTAAAACTCTTTGAAACTCATTTAGAATTCTTAATGTAATACCCCGCACACAATTTAGTTACTTCTAAACTTAAATTTTACACCTAAAAAGAGAATATATAAGTCTTAATATGAGTAAAAATGATAGGTAAAGTGTAGATCCTTTTAAGCAAAGGAACGTCACCTGATGGAACTAGAAGGAAAGGAAGTGTTAGAGATTGTTTCAAAAAATAAAATTAAAAAAATTCATTTGGAAGAGATAAGGAACTTGGTATGTCGTAGAGCTCATTAAGCCGATCATTTTGAGTACTAATGGGTCGAAATTGGACATTGGGAGCAAAAGTTATGCTTGTTTGAAATTTAAAAAGAAAAAACTGGCTAAAACAAACACTGTATGATCGATCATGAAAGACCTATGATCAATCATGGACCTATGACCGATCATAAATGGTCTATACGATTGATCATATGGGTTCTAGCTCTAAAAAAAGGAAATTTTTTGGGTCAAACTTGGGATTTCACCCCCAACTCATGTAGGACTCACATGGGATGACCCAAAACCTTAAGTCTAGCCTATTTAGACCTAAAGACATAAGAAAGAAGGAAATAAAAGAAATAGAAAGAGTTTTGGGAGAAGGAGAACGAAATCCCCAAATTTGGCAAGGTGATGTCCATGGAAACCCATCTTCTATTAAGGATTTAGCTTGCTTTTGATGTTTTTCATCAGATTTTTCATTAGATCTCACTGTCTTTGATGTTGTACACCATTTACCTTGTAGAGAAGTCTTGGAGGATTCCAAGAAGATAATGCTCAAGGGAAAGGGAGCTAAACAAGAGAAGTTGTTGATTAAATGAGAAATTTATTGTAGTAAGTAGTTATACAAGATGTACACATGTTTTTACTCACAGGATCTTAGATCAATTGGTTCTTATGTTTCAATGTTAAAAGTTTTGATTCATATTCCATGGATTTTCTCTTAGGATCTTAAATCTATGATCCCTTATCTAATGATTGGTGGCTTTATGGTAAATTTCAAAGGATTTCAAGGTTTATAGCATGTTTATGGTTTTATTTCACATGCCTATGGTTTATTTTGCTAGAATCCCATAGATCTTTGTTTATCCATGGTGTTTTGCAAATGATTATATGCTCTTCATGTTAGGATCTTAGAATCTCCATGTTTATACTTGAGATTTGCATCTATTTGATGAATTTTTGGTTATTAGTATATGTTGATTCACCCATATTTATTAAAAAAGATTTGTAAATGGTTTTATATGGATTTTCACATGAGATTTAAAGTATTTGAATTATTATGTTTCATTCATATTTGTATTTGTGTTGAAAATGTTTTGGATTCCATAGTATCTATATGTTATTGAAATGAGTCAATCATGTTATATTGCATTTCCGACTTTTCTCTGAATATGATGTTAATTATATAGAAGTATTTGTATAAACTCAAAATGGGTGAAGGATTGGTTAAAATTATATGAATATTTGTTTGAGAGCTTTGATCGGTTAATTGAAGGGAAGTGTGAAAATAGAAATATCTTGTGAAAACTCATGCTTGAATTCCAATCGAGATTAGGTGATTTGTGATGAGACCCTTTTTGTGGAATTGGCCTTAAGGGAATTAGGGTGATTATATTCCATGTGGTTATGTGAGGTGAATCTCGGTTAGATTCATATGTTGTGAACGAAGTGAATATTTTGGGAAAAGATGTCTCACTTGGCTTAGAAGGAAGTGTGTGTTCATCCATTGTTATGAAATAAAAATGCAAGGGAAAGAGTTATTCCAATTGACAATGACAATGGGGAGTTATCCCTTTCATGTATATATGTTTGGCGAGGTG
Source organism: Platanus orientalis (assembly GCA_025762735.1). Classification (NCBI taxonomy): domain Eukaryota; kingdom Viridiplantae; phylum Streptophyta; class Magnoliopsida; order Proteales; family Platanaceae; genus Platanus; species Platanus orientalis. The sequence goes on along the minus strand of JAOXJP010225779.1, from coordinate 4,205 downwards.
TTGTCCCATGTTATACTCAATTGGGAGGGGTTATCTCACTTATGAATATGTATTGGGAGGTCCTTTCCCATTTGTAAATGTGATTGAGAGGTGCTATCTCGCGTGTGTATTTGGTTTAGAAAGCATTACCCCTAGGGTGTAGGTAGTGGGAGGAGTTTTCCCTATGTGTGAACATGTAGTTTGGGATGAAAGGTTTGAGAATTTGATCATAAATTAGATGTGAAGTCTTTAATTCCGCTATAAATGTGAATGGATGCTAGTGTTTTATTTTCCATTGCTTAATAAGAATTACGGTTAGTATGTATGAATAAGTAAATGAATGTTAGAGGCTTTGATTCTACTGCATAGGTATAAATATCATTGGCGTATGAAAATCAAGGTGTGACTAAATGATAAAGGCATTAAGTGTTATGTATAAGGAACCAAAAAATAATAATAGAGCCAAGTGACTTGAAGAAGAAAATATATGAATGTCACACTTCGAATTTAGTACCCCAAGGAGGTTTGGATTTGGGGTGTGGCGGTCACCATCATCATGTTCTTGTTAAAACGAATATTCACATCCCTAACTTGGTTGGAGACCTTTGTTTCAACTTCCTCTTACTCTTGGACATGAACCATGAGTTTCATCTCTGCGTCCTTCACCTAATGGATGATTTTGGCCTCCCTTATTTCAGCCTATCATGCTCTTTTGGCTTCGGTCACCTTGGCTTTGATTAGGCATTTTAGCATTGAAGTCGCTCTTCTGGGCAACATGCTATATCTATTGCTTGTTGAGATTGCTGAAGATGCCCCAGATTAGGGAACATATGCCTCCATAAGCGGGTTAGATACCCACAACTTTGTAGGCATCAACGAATTAATGCACCCAAATGGCTTCCGGCGGATGGAAGGTTTTATCCATGTAGATAATTTTCTATCCACCCATATATTTTCTTTCATATAACATCTCTGTGGACAATCTTGGTTTTGTGACTTTGCGATTCTTGGATGAACAAAGTCATGTTCCTCTGTTGTAGTGAAGTTTAGCTTTCTTTTGATACTCTTCTTCTGTTGTTAATGAGTTTCCAAGACCCCGCAATCTTTCTGAGTGGCTCAGACCACTTGCTCACGCTGGGACATAGACAACAAAATGAGTCTAATGACTTTATTGTCTACCAGAGTGATTTATGAGGGAACATCTAACTTAGCTTGCTTAAGCTTGAGAGAGCTAAAAGTCCAACATTTCTTTGACTCTGTCTGGGGATTGTTGAAAGCAGTATCCGTAGCAATCTCAGGATGAGGTAGAGCATCCCTCTCAAATAAGGTGGCTCCCTCGGAGATTCCAAACCTCTGATATTTTAGTGGTGGTGACTTAACCACCTCAACATATGTTCTTGGGACCCTATATGAATGTATTGAGGTGATGACATGTGTGACCCCTCTTTGAACCATTCGGCGGTATCCGTCCACGACATATATTGTGTAGGTGTAGGAGATGTTGTTGGGGTTTTAGGTTACTACAGATTTCCTACAAGGAACATTTTCATTCAACAAATTTGTTTATCTTGTTCAATCAAAGATGAGAGAGAAGTGTCCCATCGAACACGGTTGAAATTCGTACACATCAAATTTTGAAGTGTGTGACAAATTACCCATCCACTTGGAATGGTTTTATTTATATTTCAGAGGAATTACACTTCTTTGGAATTTTTAATCAAATCCATTAATTACATCTTTTTTATATGATGAAGAAGAATTCATTTGATTAAGGTTTATAGAGAATCATATAAAAGAAAAGAAAAGAAAGGAAATGCTTTATGATACTTATCAAACTTATCATTTAAAATATTACAATATCACCTTGCCGAAGATATTCTTGATCTTATGCTTCTCTTGTTATGATTGCCTAACTCTCTAGTTGCTAGTTTGCAAAGTTTGTATTGCTTGTAGAGAAAAGCTAAGAAAAAGATCGATTGGTCCTTGATTCATTTGAAGGACCTCATATTTATAGGGATCATAGGGTGGTTATGTAATCCTTATCTTTCCTTTATTTCTGGGGATTAAGTTCTATTTTTTCCAACCAACTTTACTTTGATATGCCCAATGCATGCTTTCCAAGTGGCTTGATTATCATCCCATGGATATGTTTCATGTGATGATCCTTACCCTTAACGACTTTTAGGTGTAACTTTGTAGAGTTTGAATGTATATGGAATTTGAAGCCTTACTTGATTCAAACTGTATTCCTGCGCATAAGTAGGGCCTTGATATTTATCTTTGAGTTAACTTTGACTAAGCTCCTTGAATTATGGGGACCTACCATGTGTCCATTCAAGATGTTGGATATACATGGTTTATGAAATTTCATCTTTCACAAATGATTTTTATGCGTGCTGATGAATTTGATTTGCACGGGTCATTTATGATTGTGTCAACTGCTTTAAGTTGGTATGGCTATATATAGTGATCTTGTGGTCTGGTGGACTTGATCGAGTATGATTTAAGATTGATTTAATTTTATATGACTGTTTGAAAACTCCAACTTAATCAGGATTAAATCCGTGCCAACAATATGTGACACCCATAAATGTAGAGTTGTATTGGTTTTCAACCAGCACAACTCTTTCTCTATGTACACAACTTTTCATGAGAGAAATAATAAGGTTGTATTGTGTTGGGGATCCAACATAATTCTTCCCTTCCCAATGAATTTCTTATTCCAAAAGGATTCCTCATGAGGAGTTATGATGTTTCCCAACTATCACAACCTCGTATGTAAATTATTCCTCAATAATTCATATCCCAAGGGACTCTTGCGCAATAGTTGTAGTCAATCATGACCATCCTAAATGTCTCTACAAACATGATGTTTGACTCTGTTTTGAAATGTGCCATGAAATTTGGTGCATTAAGAATAATCTTTAAAATTCAACCAAAGACCCACACTCAAGTGTCTATGGTGAATTATAAACTAACACCTATTGTATTGGGCATTAAAAAAAGTTCAAATGAAAAAGTAGATGTCTAAAAAAGACCAAATTCCAAAAACATTTCATGTGCCAATTAACGGCATACCTACAGTGGTATGTGTCAACATAGAAAATCATTTTTCATCTCTTTCTCTCTCGCACACCTGCATTCATACCTTTGGTTTTGCTATCATAATCATGCATTTTTCCAAAGGGATTAAATGTCCTGTCTAGGATTTAGTGTCCAAGACACTAGGGGACATCATATGAAATAAAATGGGTAAGAATTTGAAATTTCATCAAACTCCCATCCATTTTATTCCATATGACATCCCGTGGTGTCCTAGATAGAACATTTATTTTGTTTCGATTTGGTGTCTAGGATGGTGTTTAGGACACCGGGGATGTCATATGGAATAAAATGAGTAGGAATTTGAAATTTCATTAAACTCCCACCCATTTTATTCCATGTGACGTCCCCTAGTGTCATGAACAAGACATTTACTCTCATGTGTAAAGGAGGGCATTTTGGTAAATAATATATTTATTTACTAAAATACTCTTATAATTTATCATGTATATGATTAATTAATAATTTAATTAATATTCTTTCATCACATGAATTTATTTCTTTATATGGGTAATTATTTGATCTCATGAAATGAGATAGGTGGTCCTCACGTAACAAAGTAGGATGTCAAACACATTGGAATGTGTGAAGAGATTTGATTATCCAGATCTTGTAGATATGGGTGATGTTGGACACATCACTTATAGGGCTACTACATGTAAAACTGTCATATAATGAAGTGATGTAATCTCAGTCACTAGAGTGAGACTCTAAGCTCAAATGTGGGTGCATTATATAAATGTATTAAAGGGATCTATTATGAACACATTTGGTAAAACATCACTGTCAGGATAAATGTTGTTCATATTTATAGACTCGTCCTTAGATCTGAGGGGTTTGTATTTTTCTAAGTTGTTATGTTAGTTATTTTGAGCTACCAGCCAGTGATGCCTAATTAGAGGCTATATCATAGGTAGTTTGGATAACCTACATAATACTTGAGAGGATGCAGGTTCCCAACAAGGAATCCACTGCCCTTAAATGAAAGAATATTTGGTTTAGAAAATACGTGATTTAATTAGACATGAAATCTAGCGCTAGTGGTTATTGATAAAGTGTTTGTCAAATGTTTTTAAAATTATATTATAATGTATATATTTAATTTTGAAAATGATTTTATCAAA
>JAOXJP010225778.1:0-11612 GCA_025762735.1 Platanus orientalis | reverse complement strand
CCGGGAGGGCCCGCCAAATGAGAAGAGGCATCCTATCAACACCATTGATCCACCAACCCCTAATCAAATCCTGAAAATGATTAGGGAAAACCCAAAGAATCTGAAGGTGAAAAAGGAAAAAGCCCCAAACCTTGTTCACCACAGGACAATGCACAAAAAGATGATTGACCGACTCCCCCTCATTTCTACACATAACACATAAGTTTGTCAAGCTCCATCCTCTACTTTGGAGGTGATTAAGGGTAAGAATTTTATCCAAATACGCATTCCACATAAAGAAAAAAACTTTGGATGGGACACCTGTATTCCATATCCTTCTAGAGGGAAAAGGAGATGCCATCGCCCAATTGGAAAACACCTTATAGCATGACTTGGAGGAAAATTTACCATTCTTAGACGGGTTCCACACCATACAATCAGTCCTATTCAAAGCCGGCCTATACCCCTCTAAATGACTCAAAAAATTACCAAACTCCCCCATCTCCCAATCATAAAGATTTCTACGCATCTTTGGGCACCAAACATTCGACTCAAAATCAAAACAACTAAAGACCGAACCCCACTTGTCCTCAACCAAAGAAAACATAGATGCAAACCTATCCTTCAGAGGGCACTCCCCAGCCCAAGGATCCTATCAAAAGCTAATCTCGTGACCCGAACCCAAGTAAAATCTGATAAACCTCCAAAATCTCTCATTGCCCTTAAGAATAAACTTCCAAATACCACACCCATGCCTCCCACAGGGGGTATTTGACGCCCAAACAAACTGCTCTCTGAAACACGCAACCACCACCTTACGCCATAGACTATCCCTCTCGCGCCCAAATCTCCAGAGCCACTTGGCCAACAAAGCATAGTTATGTTGTATTACCCTTTTGATACCTAACCTGCCATTACAAATAAGCTTACAAACACCATTTCAGTCTACCAGGTGATAATGATGGTGCTCAGGGTAATCATTCCATAAAAAATTCCTCATCATTCTCTTAATCCGAGTTGCCACTGATTCCGGAATGGTGAACAGAGATAGAAAATAATTTGGCATAAAAGCAAGGATGGCTTTAATAAGAGTTAATCGACCCCCTTTGGAGAGAAATGAAGCCTTCCAAGAATCCAATCTTCCTTCAATTCTCTCAATAACCGGGTTCCAAATTTGCTTGGATTTGAAAGAAGGCCCTAACGACATCCCAAGATAAGAGGAGGGCAGAGTCTCAATCTTACATCCAAAAATCAAAGCTAATGAATCCAACTCCCGAACCTTTCCCATACCAAACATTTCACTCTTTGCCAAGTTGATAGGTAACACTGTCACCATCTCGAAAACACCCAACATGCACCTCAAAAAACCAATTTGTCTCATATCCACATCATAAAATATCATTATGTCATCAGCAAATTGCAAATGAGATATGGACATACTCCCAGAGCCCACCTTAAAACCCGAAATATAACCCATCTCGACTCTAGGGATCATTTTACCAAGAACATCAATGATCATGATGAACATATACAGGGATAGGGGATCACCCTGTCTCAAACCCCTCGAACTTCTAAAGAAACCAGCAGGAGACCCGTTCACCATGATAGAGAAAGAGCTAGATTTCACACAAAATGAAATCCAACTTCTCCATTTTGTCCCAAAACCCAAGCGAGTAAGAATATAATCCAGTAAATTCTAATTCACATGATCATAGGCCTTTTCCACATCCAACTTACACAACACCCTCGCCTTCATAGAACCTTGACAATCCTCAATAAATTCATTGGCAATAAGCACACTATCCAAGATTTGGCGGCCCTCACTAAAAGCCCCTTGTGGTTGGGAAATAAGACTTTTCATAACCAATTTTAAGTGTCTAATATGATATGAACCCCAAAGAAATAAACAAAATTCCAGAGAGGGAAGAAAAACCAGTTCGAGGCTTGGGCCTACAATCTCTAGAGGAGAAATTTTTGTAATCTTCTCTGCTCTTACACGACTGAATGCCTTGACAATATATAATTCAAACCTAATCTATGCCAAATTTCCAAAACAAATACGACTAAACTAGGAATTAACAACAAAGGAAATAAATAAAAATGAATTATTCGTAGGAATCCTATCAACCCAGTACCCACAAATTTGAATTCCTTCTGATATTGAAGTGGATAACAAAAATAACATTTTCACTACATCTGCACTTTTTTTCCAAGAAAACAGCGCAATGGAAATGCATATGCTTCCAAAACGTATTTCCTGAGAAACTCTTCCCACCCTTCGAACTTGTTTCGCTTCATCTATGTCCTAAACAAACATGGTTAAAGGTTTACCCAATAAATGGATATTCATGATTGATGATTCGATATGGATGGTACTAAATGGAGAATTGAAAACAGTTCCCACACTTTTAAAACCCTTTCCATATAATGGAAGTGGAATATATATTATTCATTGAATGTTTTTAGTTTGCCCATGTTATTATTCATCTGTTGCACAAACTACTTCCACAATTTTTCTGTGATTGTGTTTTCTTGAAGGGGAACGTGAGTATTGTTCCGAAAGCCGGTGTGAAATTGGAAATTCCTGATGGAATTGTACTTGAGAACAAGGTAAAAGCTGAAATTCTTTGGATTTTCTTTGTTGATTTTTCCTTGGCATCAGTAGCACCTTTATGGGTCAGAGATTGTGTTTATTTAACATTTTCATTGCTGCACCCAGGTAATCAATGGCCCTGAAGATTTTTGAGGTGGATGGTATCCAAATTTTGTGAGTTTGCCCATTTTAATCAAGGTCTAAAATCTATGTTGGTTTTAGCATCGAAGGACATGTCATCCATGATTTGATGTAATAATTTACTGGCAATAAATTAAGAATATTATTGTCGTAGTGGTTATAATGCTAACAATGTTTTCGTAATGCCAAAATACCCCCCCCCCCGGATTTTGTGCGCACATCTACGGTGTGTGCATGGACCAGGGTGTAGACACATCAGCACCCAAAAGTGATAAGCGCGTCCCAAAAAGCGTAAATCACTTATCAGTGCTGATGTGTCAGCCCCCTGCGCACAAAATCTGGCCTCCAAAAAAAGTGTCCCCACTGTGTGCTTCATATGCTCATTAATGGGAGTCGGAATTTGCTGAAGTGGAAATCCAAGTTGCTCAGTGACAGCACCACGTTGGTCTATTGAATAAGAAAAAGAATGTTTTAAAAAGTTTATGACGAAAAATTGCCTCCACACGTCTCCAGAACACCCCTCAGTTCCCTGCTGCACCCCCAAAACCTCCCCCACCTCCAACGCCTCTCCCTTAGCATCAAATCCCCTTCTTGACTAGTGCCCTCACCAATGCGGGCACATCCAGTGCCCCCCAAAACCATAACCACCAACACCGCTGCCTACCTCACTGCACCGGCAAGGTTTTTCTATGCTCGGCATACAAAACGCTGAGGTCAAGGGGTGCCACGTCAGTGTCAGAAGTGATTTACACTTGCCCCCAAAAAGTGAAAATCACTTTCAGCGCTGATGTTTCCGCCTGTTTGACCCTTGGCGGAGGTTAGAGCCTCAGGTTAGGGGTTGGTGTATAAAATCTAAGCCGCATTGCATTGGCCCTGAAAGTGCAAGATGTGTCTCACACACTGCCAACTCTGTGGTCACAGTCGCCACGGTTGTGTAGATGTAGGTGGCAGAGGCTCGTTGAAACCCTACCAACCATCTTCCAATCTGAAAAAATTACAGTATAAATCAAAGAGTAATTTAATGTTGAGATATTTCATAGTTCTTAAGGGGCTGTGACTGCCATGTTTCACCAAACGGAAACAGAGCTTCCACAGACCCTAAGACTTGCCTTTAACTTCGGTGAAAATTTTGGGGATACAACTCTGGTCGAGTTGTCCCTTGTTGCCCACCTATAAAAGCCTGAAAACTTACCTTGATGAGCAACCCCAACCCCTTGAATCTTATCAATATGTTACTCTCTCAAAGCAGTAAAAGTTCTGTTGGTAGTGTCAATAGTAATTTTCAAGCCGGTGGGTAATTTTCCAATTCAGATTATCAAAAGGTTCGGATTCAGTAATGCCTCTAATCCGAGGACTTTTATGGCAAAACAACACCAATCAAATTGATAAGAGAAATAAACTTCACTAACTTGGAAAATACAATGTACAATATGAATCATAGATATACCTTCGAATATGTAAATTAGCCGAAATCCTTCTCCTGAAATTGAAGGAGGATTTCGTTGAATCTGGTTCTGTAGTATAGTCTCACCTGATATAGGACTTCGAGTTACTACATGATCTAAGACTAACTTAACACCACTCTTTAAGGATAAAAATAATGTTGATGATGGTAATTGTGTGATTGATCATTTTCTTCTTCTAGGCCACAATTTATAGAATTCCTTAAGTAGTTTTCTAAACTTCATGGTCACTAACTCAAGTGGTGGTCCTAGATAGTTATCCATATTTTGGTTTCATGGCCACTACCTTAATTTGGTGGTTATGGGTGGTCATGGGACTAACTGTATGTAGTTTGGTTTTGAGAAATTGCGTAACCATCCATTTTTTCTTAACCATCATTCTCACACCTTCTCTACAAACTAGATTTGAGAAAATGGGGTAAACAAATGCCCCTCGCACGTGTTTGGTTTGAATCGAAAACCAACACGTGTCTTTTTTAACTATCAATGACCATGATCCTTTGAAGTATCATCTTCCTTCTTTAGTTCAAGTGAAATCTTATCCCATGAATGAGTTTGGAGACAATATTTCCTATCAATCCACTCACGATATGGTTTTTTATAGAATGACATTGTTCTTTCAAACTTATAGTCATATATATGCTCGAGGAGAATAACCAAATAATCTTGAGGTAGAAGATTTGGTCCATAAGTTGAGTTACCAAGTTGTTGTCTTAGGCCTTTATAAGGCCGGTAGTGAGGGATATTTTGACTTGACGGTGCACCATCCTATGCATTTGCAGTTCTATGCGGCCTGCATCGATCATATTGATAATCCGGGTTTTCAAGGCCTCTATATCCATGTCCTCAATAGACTTATCGATGCCTTCTAGTTAACTCAAAGTCAAGGTTTTCAAGGACCTCGAGCCTTACTAGCATACTCGATCCAGCAAGAAAGGCTACAAAACCCTTAGATCTCTATGTTGATCCCTTTACTAGAACCGTAACTAGCTCACTATGAGGCAGTATCAGGAAACTTTTGACCATTGGCCCTTCTAAGTAATCAAGGGGTCTATCTTGCCCCGCGAGCCTATTCAAAGCCTTTAGGATGTCTGTTCCCATAGTTATTCCCCTGCTTCTGGCATTGAGGTTCCGACGAAGTTGAATGACCTCTACAATAGGCTGGATTGCCCTAATTAAGACATTAACTAAAATGTTTGGCATTGTTTGGAACCCTTTTTTGATTCTCTCAGCAAGATCATCAAACCTACCCTTGAAGTTTCGAGATAAGTTGTCTATCTCGTTTTCATTCAAATTGGCTGGGTGTTTATGTTTCCTATGTGTTGTCTAAATCATTCTCCCACTATGATCGCCAATATATTGGTGGTGTCAACAATAATTGTCAATCATAGGGTCAAGCCCGTGGGTAATTTTCCAATTCGGATTATCAAAAGGTTCAGGTTCAGTAATGCCTCTAAATCAAAGACTTTTATGGCAAAGCAACACCAACCAAATTGATAAGAGAAATAAACCTCACTAAAATGGAAATACAATGTATAATATAAATTATAGATATACCTTCAAACAAGTAGATTAGCCGAGATCCTTTTCCTAGAATCGAAAGAGGACTTCGTTGAATCTGGTTCTGCAGTATAGTTTATTTGCTTGATACAGGTCTTCAAACTACTATATGATCTAACTAAGACTAATTTAACACTACTCCTAAGGATAAAAATAATGTTGATGATGATGATTGTCTGTCATTCTTTTGTTGTCTTCTCCATTTATAGAAGTCTTCCCATGGCGCCATCATTCCTTCCCACATTTGCTTACAACTGTTTTTCAGTTTGAGTTGTTTGTATCCCACTCACTGATTGATCCGAACCGTGAGTCTCCCACTCATCAATTGGTTTAGACCGTGGGTTTCCTACTCTTTAGCCGGTTCTCCCATTACTTAGACATGGGACAGTTGGCAAGCATTGCTACGCTCTAATTAACCTCTTCATCTCCCATTTGACATGTTATACTTGGTAACTGCTTGCTGAATCATTACTTGTCTCCACGTGTCATTCATTGATTGGTGGATTTCAAAATATAGTATAACAGATAGGTTTAAAGAGATTGTTGGAACACGTGCAATCGATGCTTTTCCACATTTTCAATTTATTTATTTATTTTTATTTTTTATTTTTTTGTTAGAAACCGTTGAAACTACAATTGTGGGTGGAAGGTAAGGACAGGAGGATTGAAATTAGGGGTGACAATGTTTGACACTACCACAAATCCGACATGAACACGATGGAAAATTAATGGAGTAAGGTTTACTGTAATAATGGGGTAAAAAGCGAATTGACCCACTTAGACACGATTAATTAATAAATAAAATTCGTGTTGACCTGCTTAATCCACACTCAACTCGAATCGATCCAGTTTATTATTTGTGTTGGGTTAATGTGATTTATTCTGGATTTAACGCCTATAATTAAATGACATTTTTATTTAATATAAATTTGTATTTTAAATAAAGAATTAAGTAATTAAAAAAATATTAAAGTTTATATTGGTAAATATACACATATTGGAGTAAACTGTATGTCGTCATGTTCATGTCCCAACATGACCTTTTCATTAAATGGGTTATGTGAGTCGTGTTGTACTACCTATTTAACAAACAAGTCATGTTAGGATTGAGGGTTTTTGACACAATTAATAAATGGGTCATATTCGGGTTAACCCATATAGTCGGATACTTGTTACCCGACACAACAAAAACATGACCTGCCAACATGAATTGCCATCCCTAATTGAAATGGACATACTGAAAAGAAGGGATTTGAGCATCACATTAGAAAGGAAGCAAATCTTCTGGTGCTTTTTTTTGGGTATTTCTTTTTGAATTGAGCACTTTTTTTAATAACGATTTTAACCCTATGTATGTACCATCTGTCAACTATATTTACATTGGTCACAAAATATTTGTTTCCTTTTACAAATGGGTGTCCCAAGATCTTTTCCATCTTCTTGCATGGATGGTTTAAGCAATTGACTTGGATATAATGAAATTTTTGAATGCCCTTTCGCTGAATTAGTTTTAACAAAAATTTTCTTTTATATATATATATATATAAAGGGTGGATTAGTGGGAACAAATTATTTGTGACCAAAATTAGTTGATCACTATGTGACGTGCACCACAAACTAACAAGTGATATTTATTTTTGAATTTGGGGCCTTCTTATGAGTACCTACTTTTTTTAATTTAACAATTTTTATTTTTGATGCGTTTAACCCTATACCCCATGTGGTCAGTGTTTGGTTTGCTCACAGAAAGGTCACAAAAGATATGTTTTAGAGATTGGGTAATTAACTACAGGGGCCAAAGGGAACAAATCAATAAACTGTTGAATTGCCAAACCATCCCTAACTGAGATTGTTGTGATATGGTCTTTTGAAGGGAGATGTTGGGGCTTCAAGTCCCCTGGGCAGCCTCCCTAATGGATTGGGTTGATGCTTGCCCCTCCCCGCTAGTGGTAATGTAGGTTCGCCCTGTGTGGCAGTAGTAAGTCCAAGTGGTCTTACAAAACCAGAAACAAAAATAAAAAGAAAGTAAAAAAAAAGAAAAAATATAAGAAGAAGAAGCAAACAAACCGTTGAATTGTTGTGTGGGGAAGTCATGTCCCAAGGTCAAGATGGTTGGATTTTAACCTTTCTCCTTGGGGTTCTGATAAGATACCATGAGTCTCCATACACATGGATTATAGACTTTGCAAAAACCAATAGATGAGAATCTTATGAGTGTATTGGTCTAGGAGAGCCTTAGTTTTAGGACCTCATCCAAGATTTCAATCCAATTGTTTTACCTCAAGGACATTATTGTGGGAACCAAATTTTTATGAAGGGTAAAAATCACTTTCTATATGGTGCTTAGTTGCCCAAGCCCCCACTAAGCAACAAGTGATTATTTGTGATAGTGCCATAGTTTGCCGATTCCCCTGAGTTGACTCCACTCCTAAGTCTCATGAGTCGAGTCATGTTGTTGACTCCGAACCATACCTAACTCACTGAGTCAAATTGCTAACTTGGTAGACTCATTTGATTCAGACTAATTCATATGACTCAGTCGAGTCTTATAAATTTTAAAATAACCCAAAGACAAGTTAGAACACAATATGAAACTCTAATTTTTTGAGGGCTTGAGGTTTCTTTTCTAAAGTCTCCAACAAATGAGCACACAAAGACATTCAAAACCCTAAAAGAAAGAAAAAGTAAATAACTTGGAAGAATGAAGGCTAAAGTGGTAGGAAGATTAAACTTTGAACTTGAACTTCTAACCATATAGACTTGGACCTTAGAGATTGGGTGGTATTTTCTTTTTATGCTTATGTTGAAAAGATGTACTTTGGTTTTCAATATATTAATAATAATAGTACTTTTACTTTATTTTGGATTTTAGAGTTTATAATCAGTTACGTCTACCTTGCTATGGTATTAGACTGTTAGAAGTTTGTATGGTTTATTTTTGGATTTTCAAGTTATGATATTACAAAATATTTATATTCTTTAAGAAAATGGATAATACTTAAGCCAAAATAATATATATAATTATTTAATATTTTTGTATATTTTATAAAAATAAAAATAAAAAGTGACATGACTCCCTGAGTTAACTCTAATGATTCCCAAGTTGTCTCCACTGCATATTTGTCCAAGTCGAGTAAAAAATCTAACTCGGCAAACCTTAGATAGTGCCTCACCACCTTGGGAGACCATCCACCCATAATTCTCTTTTGGAGCATCACTTCCCAGACCTTGGCTTACTACTACTTCAACTATCCAACTTGGACGCCTATTTAGTGTCCACTATGGAGGTTAGAAGCCTGATTTTACTATTGTTGGAAGCTCATAACATTGTGAAATGGGAGTAAAATTTGTGGTAAACTCAAAACTTATGTCTTCCATGAGCTGTGAGTACCGGAATATGGTAAATACAATATCTCTTGAATCAATCCCTTCTAATGTAATTTCACCAACATTGCTTTTTCACCCAACTTTTTAATCGATTAAGTCTTGATGATTTTGCACATCCTGGTTACCAGGGTTTTTTGACTTATTTAAAATATTAGTCAAATTCTTCATAGGAAACTGTTTCACTTCCATATTTATATAAGTGAATTTACCAAGTAAGTACTACAACTAAATGTGTGGATGCTATTTTTTGATGCATAATCGAGTTGATTAACTCCTTCCCCTGGGTCATTGGGAATAGACCATATTATGTTATCTGGCTTGAGTTGAAACATTCTTGAGTGATTCTTGTATCAGTGAGGTACTTGCTAATGAGGATTTGACGGTCAAGTTATTAAGGCAAGATGATGATATATTTGAAAAGGCTTTGAATGAGATCATTCTCTTTTTTATTTTATTTATAAAGGTGGCTAATTCTCATTTATGTATTCATGGGATTTGCTTCTTTCACCATTTAGTTCTCTTTCTTGTGCATTGGGAGGTTCAAAACGGATCACGTAGATTCTCTATGATATTCTATGGACCCATTCTCCTTGAGGTAAACATTCAGCCTGGAAATTAGGCTTAGTTATAGTTTTACGTAGAAACTATTTTGACATTGACTCATTCAACGTCTCAGCAAATTACAAGGCCCTTTCAGTTGAATCGAGGATTGGATTGACCTAGTTTAGAGCCACCACATGTCTCTCTGCAATTGGTTGATGATTTTTTCCTACCACAAAATATACTAGTTTAAGTCTATGTTATAATTTATACTAACAACACTATTGGAAAGGGTACAACTATTATAGTGCCCATTGAAGTCACCCAGCGAAATTGTATAACTTAGTAAACCTACTTTCTAAGGGTAATTTAAGTGGCCATTACTATTGGCTTTTGTTATAAGCTTTAGACTCATTCCCTTCGATGCTTTATTCATTAGCTTTCATGCTAATGGTTTGGTCAAAGGATCAGCCAAGTTCTTTTTTAACCTTACAAAATCAAGAGTGATCATTCCGTCATTTATTAGTTGCTTTACTATATTATGTCATAAGTGAATATTCCAATCTTTTTAATTATGTGTTTTGTTTTTGGCTTGAGCTATGGTAGCTTGACAATCACAATGTAATGAAACCAAAGGGACTACTTGTCTATTCAACAATAGTATATCGGATGGTAAAATTCTTAGGCATTCCACCTCAACTCCTACATTTTCAAAAGCAATGAACTCAGTTTCCATGGTAGTTGAATAATACAAGTCTATTTTAAAGACTTCTAAGAGACTGCATCACTTCCAAGTATAAATACATAGCCAGTAGTAGATTATGTATCACTTGAATTGGTGGTCCAATTTGTATCACTAAAACTTTTTAATAAAGTAGGATAACCACAATTATGAAGTCCATATTCAATAGTATCTTTTAAATATTTAAGTACTCTAATTATAGTAGTTTAATGCCCTTTACTAAGATTATGAATATTTATAATAAGTTTACATATGACATAAGTAATATTAGGGTGAGTACACTTCATTACCTATATCCTTAATTAATTCTATAGTACTCTTTCAATGATACATTATTTCTCTTGTTGTCTCTTTTCTTTTCCTTAAATAAATGCTGGAAGCATAAAGATTTTAAACTGGTTTACAATCGATTTCTTCAAAATTTTCTAACACTTTTGTTAAATAGTGATTTTGAGATAACACTAGTCCTTTAAAAAGTTATAGAAATTATGATTCGTGTATATATATATAACTTTCAAAGAAAACTCCTTTAGGATTCAAAGAATGATAAATTATTACTACAATTTTTTCCTAAATGTTGAAATTCTTTGTAATCATCAACTGAATATCTTCAACTCTAATCAAATGCTCATAGAAGGAAAGCAAGTAGAAATTCTTGATTTGATTGATCATCAAACCAAATCTACTAACTCTCAATTGGGTTTTCAATGCCCACTTGGAACCCAAAGACCTATACCTTATGCTCTTTTCCAAGGATTACAAATCCTTGTGGTTGTTCTACATAAATTTTCTCATGTAGATCACTGCAAAAAATATTGCTTGTACATCCATTTGATGTCAAGTCAGTGAGTTGAATCTATTGAAATTCTAGTAATGTATGAAAATGTATCAAAATAATCCATTTCATTTTGTTTATTAATTTCCTTTAACCACGAATATGTCGTTAAACTTATGTAGTGTTTCATTTATTTTCAACTTTTTAAAATACCCACTTGCCCCATTTTAGTTTCATTCACGGTGGTAAATCAATTAGCTCTTATCTTTTGTTTCTCTCTAAAAATTGCAACAGGTGAAGTTACTCTCTTTAAAAATTACATAATTCTAATCTATCAGAAGGGTATGAGATCCATCCCCAAGGCAAGTGAAGATTTTGATTGTAAATAAGTTGCATGATCCTAATCTATTAGAAAGGTATTAAATTCATCCT
>JAOXJP010225776.1:0-11612 GCA_025762735.1 Platanus orientalis | reverse complement strand
CCAGAGGGGTTGATGCATCAGTACCAAAAAGTGATTTACACTTTTTGCGGGGGCACTTGTCACTTTTCGGCACTGATGTGTCCACACCATGATGCCGTTTTCACAGTTTTCACGAGATTCGTTTTCGCCTAATTTTTTTCCTGTTACTCTATCCTGCATCTGTAACAACTGAAGAACCATACCAGATAAGGAGCTCTTCCTTTTAGAACCCTTTTAAGGGTCCAATTGCTTGCCCTTTTGAGCTTTAGGAGAAAAGTGAACAGTCAACCCATTCAATTTTTTTTTGTATAATTTTTTGGTGAGAAATCCAACCCATTCAATTGGTGGACCATTTATGATACAATCAGGAAACAAGACACTCAGTGGAATGAACATAGACCATGGGTGTTTTGGTAAATACAAACTAGATATATTAACACTCAAATCATAGTTGTCACATTCACAGAGTCTGGATCCAATGCCATCATGAGACCAGCTGGTCGATCCATTGGATCTGTCGACATCTTGATCAACTGCCCCATCCATCCCTCTATTTATTCGAACAATTATGTTTGATCTTTAGATCAACGGTTTGGACTGTGATTGTTCAATATTCATAGTGCAGCCAACCAAATAGGTGGCCCACCAAACAGTGGGAGTCTCTTTCAAGACCATGGAACCAGCGTTTGAGGTTGTGTATAGTAAGCAATCATTTCTTACATCAACACAGTTCAAACATTGAATTGCAGGAAACATGGCATTGGATCCTATCAAGACCATTTAATATGATAACCTCTCGCACTACTACCATGTCTTTGTTTACAAAGACTAATCATCAAATAATTGCTATGATGCCCTTGTGACGCCTTTCTCTTTTCCTCAGGCATGGAGTGGTGGGCAGTACAAGCATGTGACTGGAAGGCCAATCTTCAAGGCGGAAGAGGAATCTATATCACTGGCTTTTCTAAATTCTCCTCCAACCGTTACCCAGAACTCCCAGGGAAACAGAGAGAAGATGATTTCACTCGGCCAACAAGCCAAGCTAGCTATCATCTTGACACTCATATACCACATTTTGCTCTATATTTATCAGAACTTTTGAATCTCTACAGAATCTGTTGCTACCACCTCCATATTTTTTTGCCTCTCAAGTTTTAATACAAGCAATGTACCTTATTCCCGAAATACTATGAAACTGGCTAAAGATATGGGCAGATAAAATAATCATTAGATCAGGTGAAAATTTTCATTTGTACATTTTTACATTTTCACATATAATGAGACTGGTACTAGTTCAAGACCTCGCGAAGAACAGATGGTACACAGATAATGGACTCTTCATCTTGCTTCATAGAGTACAGCTTACAGAGAGCTCGGCCAGCGACTTTCCAAGCAAACTTACACTTACCACCATCCGTGATCTTTGCATAGTCATAAGTTATATGATAGATAGCAAGAGCATCATCAAAGATCTCCTCCCTTTTTCTTGCACTCAGTTCAAATTCGACATCACCATATAATATCTACATTGCAGCAACTAGTCAGTTAATTTGTGAAATTGGAAAGCAGCCACTGGATGCAAGTTCATTGTTGCCATACAAACAATTGAACTTTTGATAAGAACAAAATTTGACAAATTATTACCTGCTTATATTTCTGTATAACTTCGTCTGCAGCGTCGTTTTTTAATTCACCATCAAGCTTCAAGGCATTGGTCATGTCAGCTAGGTACTGTTGATAATGTTGTCTCCAACGCTCCAAGGAAACTTGGGGAATTTCGACATCGAAACAAGGGAGCTTCATTACTTCTGCATACCATTATGGTTAGAGGAACAATCAATCAATGACACAAGAATGTTAGACAAGTTCATTTTTTATGTTGCCGATGAGCATGGTAAATATTATTGAAAAAAAGAAAAGTACAAATGCTATATGAGTACGGCCTACAGAAGGCATTAAGTGGGTCCAAAACCAATAGTATTCCACTTGGAAATAAAATCATGGAACTTCATTCCTCTAAGCAAAGAAAGCTACATGTTCCAAACATACAAATGCCCTTGGTTTGCCAAGTCATTGAGTTGACTCCTCTCCAAAGACTAGCGAGTCATGTCATGCTGGTGAGTCCAAAATATACTTTAACTCACCTGAGCCAAGTTTCTGACATTTTTGACTCAGTCTGATTTATGTGACTCAACTGAGTCTTGACAATTTTGTTTATACATGAAAATAAAGAAATATAAACCTTAAAAACAAGGACCCTAAGCCAAGTTGTAACACCATAAGAAGCCCTAAAGTTTTTTAGATTTGGGGTTTCTTTCCTAAAGTCTGCAATGAGTGAGCTCTCTAAGACATTCAAAAGCCTAGAAGAGAGTAAGAGTGAAGAACTTGGAAGAATGAAGACTATTGTGCTAAATAATATTAAACTAAAAACTTTAGCTTTTAACCATATAAGCCTGGACCTTGGAGAATGGATTGTATTTTACAATTCTGTTTGTGTTGAAATGTTGTACTTCAATAGACTACTATACAGTTTAGAATTTAGTTATGTCTACCTTTCTATGGTATTGTATATTAGTAGCTTCTATAATCTATTTTTGGATCTTCATGATATGATAATACAAATGCTCACATTTTATCATAAAAACTGACAATACTTTATCCAAAATACTATCTATAGTTTTTTGATATTTAAAATATTTGTTGTATTTTATAAACATAAAAGAACAAATTGACATGAGACCCCAAGTTGATTCTAGTGGCTCCCAAGTTGAGTTAACTCCGGAGCTATCTGAATCAAATACAAAATCTGGGTCAGCGAACCTTGCAACTGCCCAAGGACCCTATCTAATTACTTACAGCAACCTTTTTCTTTGAAGACTTCCATTCCTCTCTATCCACATTCCACAAGCCCTAGAAAACTGCCAAAAGAACAGTCCTCCACAAAATTTTACCTTTTCCAGTAAATGTACCTGCTGGCTCTAGGTTCCACACCCTAATCACTTCTAATACAGATTTTGGTATTACTCAAGCCGCTACAATAAAGTTCATAAGTCATGGCCAACATCTTCTTGCCACTGTACAATGAATAAGAAGGTGATTCATTGATTCGACTGCGAAACGGCACATGCAATCAAGTGATCAATGATCAAGACTATATCCAAGTGTCAACCATAATTAAAAGGTCACTTTCACTGAGGCATTTGGCATCCATAAGAACCTACCAAGAAAAGGATCCATGTTCCTGTGCATGAGAAACCTGAAAAAGGATTGAACTGTAAAAACTCTATTGGCAGTACCCATCCATTCTTCTATCAGCTTTGGCCAAGGGAAGACACTTTCAAGATTTTGAAAAAGAGCTGCCACCACCTCCATCTCCCAATCATTTAGGATTCTTCTAAACTTCAAATTCTATGAGTTCTTGCCTTGGTCAAGAAGCAAGTAATCCCAAACCAACCCCTCTAATTCGCAGTCAAATAGACAGTGATGAAGGCCATCTCTAAGGATGAGTAACCCTGCCATATATCTTTCCAGAATTGCACTTCTTCCCTATTTACCCACTTTGAACCATAGTTACCAGAACAGGAAGCAATGCAAAAGCAAGAAGCGGGAAGCGGGAAGCGAGGCTCAATAAATTTTGGGAAGCAAAAAGCAAAAAACAATAGTAAAGTAACTATAAATTATAATCAATAATTTCAACTACAATACAATAGAGTAAATAAATTTGAAGTACAAAAAACCTAAAATCTATATTATGTAAGTACAAAGAATCATGACATATAAATCAATATGCAAACCATTTGTTGCTAGTATGGCCAACCCATACCTTAGATTTTACCATACGAAAGATATATTTTAAATAACTTACATCTTACCGAGTCAGACTATAGAAGACCTTATATAAGAACCATCGGATTTGGATCCGTTTTATTGAATTGAAATAAAATAATATAAATAATAAATTCAATTCTAAATATTTTCTTCCTAAACAATCATGACTAAATCTCATAGATAATATTTTCATTTAATGCTAAGAGCATAAGGTTTACATTAAATAAAATGCAAAAATTTTTCTTGGATCACATATCAGTCAATTCTCTAGATGTCTTTGCTCACTTCTCCAAAGGTTTTCACACATTTCCCTAAATAGCTTTCACTTGCTTCACCGAGCTTTCCACATTTAGGAAGCGTGCTTCCCACTACTTAGGGAAGTGGAATGGAATTAGCTTCTCACCTTATACGAAGTTTTCCTGCAGCTATGCTTTGAACATTATATGCAACAAGAAGTCTTCATAGATAACGGAAATACCTCTCCACAACTTGTCCCACAAGTTAATACAATTGTGTTGCTATTCCACTCTGAATGGCTAATCCCATATTTAGCCACTAACACTTTCCTCTAGAGCTTACTTTCTTCTTCCCCATAGCCCAAAATCATTTTCACTAGCTCTCTCTAGAATTCCCAGTAATGACAACTCAGCTCTTGTTTCCATGTTTGGTAGAGGTAGAAGCGATATTCCTAGAGGAAGGGGCAGAAATTTTGGTAGTGGCAGAGGATAAGGATGTGGTATTGATAAACCTTGTAAATGTACTCACTGTGGTAGGATCAAACATACAACAGAAAAATGTTAGGACAAATTCAAGAAGCCTGCTTAGGCTAACTTTATGTCTACTCCTGGTGAATCTTCTGTGGGATCTACAGATAGTAACTGCCATTCTTTGTTTGCTATTTAAGCTCCAACCAATGGGCCAAACATTGTACTCTATATCATGAGTACAATGCACTGTTACAACAAATTTAAACTAGGAGTATTACTTCTGGTCCATCTACATCTACCATTACATTGGCCCACTCAGGTTCTGCTTGTCTTGCCACTTAAGGATCATCTTGGGTCATCAACTTAGGGGCCACTAAGCATAAAACTGGTAAGCCATCCTAATTAGTTTACTTTGATCCTTGTGCATCTTATTCTACAGTTGTTCTTGCAGATGATTCTACCCATTCCATCAACGGTCATGAAGATGCCAATCTGACGTCCTTATCTTTCTCTTCTATATGTTCCTAAATTTCTATTTAGTTTACTTTCTGTGAACTAAAGCTTTGAATTGTTCAGTGACCTTTTATCCCCCCTTGAGTATTTTTCAGGATCTCAAAACAAGGAAGATGATTAGTGGTGGGTATGAAGCAATAACTAAAAAACTTGATATATCCCTAGTGTAACGGAAAAGTACACCAATATATATATATATATATATATATATATATATATATATCAAACTTGTACCTCTTTATCTGAAAATAACAAGATACATAGGGCAATAAATTAAGTATATAACCTCACTCCCAATATTTTGGATTGAGCGGTAAAGAATCCTCTCACGAAAGACTTTCAAAGGCTATCTACTTTTAAATCATTTACAAAATCTCTCAATACATTGGATTGAGCATATGGAATCCGCTCAGAAAAGACTTCAAAGACAATGTACCTTTATAGATTCTTGATTACTTGCATAAGTTTTTGTGCTTATTCAAAAATTTTAAATTGTTCAAGAGGCAAGATAAACTACTAGATGAAACACCAACAAGATAATCTACTAAATAAACCTACTATTCATATGAAGCACCATATCATCAGAAGAAAATCAAACATCAAACTCAATGGAACTCAACTCAACTCAAAAACACCTTATCCCAACTACTTGGGGTGTTGGCTGTTGTTGTATTTTAAATACAGCCAACCATTTTAGTTTGCACACTTTCCCTGTACTTGTTGTAATCTCAAAGCCACGCAGAAGCTTCATATAAACCTCTTCATCCAGATCTCCATGAAGAAAAGCATTCTTCACATCAAGTTGTAACAATGACCAGCCTTAATTTATAGCTAAAGAAAGCAAGACTCAAATGGTATTCATCTTGGCCATTAGTGTGAATGTCTCCTGATAATCTACTCCGTACGTCTAAGTATATCTTTTTGCATTGAGATAGTGCTTCAAATACACTGTGAGGAATCACAACAAAAGACAAACCAAGAGAAAAAGAATGAATAGAAGAGGACAAGGCATCATAGGAGACATAATTAGCACTAGGGTATTGGATAAAATAACGAACACCTTTTATCAATTAATGGAGAACAAGAACTAATGGAATTACCTGGGGCAGAGGAGATATCATGGTTCAAGACATGTGTTCTTCAACAGCAACGGCTTTGGATCTACACTTACAAAATTGTATATGTTGTTCCTTTTGCTCCCCCTTACGATCTGTGGCATCTATATTTAAGCCTTGGTCAAAGAAGAAAGTGGATACTAGCATAGGTGATGGAATCTTGGAATCTCTACATCATCAACTATATACTCCCTCTGAATTTTAGACTTCATAGTAGTAAAAAAAATAGGACAATCTCACGAAAAGTAACATCCATTGAAACAAACTTTCTCCGAGTGAGTGGATGGTAACACTTGTAAACCTTTTGAGTATAATAACCAAGGAAAATACACTTAAGGGCTTTAGAATCCAGTTTGGAACTCAAAGATTTATCAACATACACAAAGAAAATACAACCAAAAACCCCGAGAGGAATAAGAAACAGCACAAACATAGAGAGCATCTCAATAGAAGTTTTGTACCCCAACACCCAGGTCAGAAGTCGATTTATGACGAAAGCTGCAATATGTACTGCATCAACCCAGAAGACCTTGGGAACATTCATTTCGAACATCAGTGCTCTAATAGTCTCCATGAGATGCCTATTTTTGCGTTCGGCCACCCCATTTTCTCGGGAGCACCAAGGCATATTGTTTGATAAATGATACCATGCTAATCTAAGTAGGAACAAAATGTAGAGGATAAATATTCACCCCATTATCGCTATGCAATATCTTGATTTTCTTAGTAAACTGTATCTCAATCCTCTTATAATATGAAAGAAAGTTAAGAAAACATCAACCTTAAATTTAATTAAATAAGCCCAAATACACCGAGAATAATCATCCAGAAAGGTCACAAAGTAACAATGCTATATTAAGCTTCGGGCTTGGACCAGGCCTAGGCTCGAAATTTCGTTAATATTTAGGCCCAAACCCGGCCCTATTGATTTCATCGGGCCTAGGGCCGACCCATGAATTTCACAAAACATTAATATTGAGATTGAGATTTGAACTTAAGACTTATTGCTCTAACAAGTTGAGGTACAAGATTTTATTAGTTTTTAATAGCTTAGAAAACTAAATATTTAAATTCTAAGAATTGTTTACTATTAAAAATCATTGATTTCACTAAGAGTTAAACCCAAGACCTTTTACAAAAAAGCTTTTCTGCCAACTGAGCTATGAAATATAAATGATTTTAAAAGACTTTATAACTTATATATATATATATATATATAAAAGTTCGGGCCTCGAGCTAGGCAAAGGAAAGCCCAAGCCCTGCCCTAAAAAAAAGCCTAGCTCAGGCTAGGCCTTTTTGGGCCGAGCTCAAGCTAGCCTGACCCATGCCCACCCCTACTTTTATTCGTGCTTAAAGAATCGGAATAAAAATTTCAACAATGTCTCGCATTTTCGCATGAATCACAATGAAGTTATTGGATGCTAGACAAAGCATAAGAAATAAATGATGCAAAAGGGAAAAAAAAAAATATGACACAAACGTTGATGTCACTAATGAAGTTGTTGAAGTATATTAATTTGTGTATCTCCTAGCACCTTAAGGTTTTGGGAGAGTTGGTTAATTTACTATCAACATGGTATCAAAGCAGGTTTGGTCGTGAATTCGAATCTCGATGGAAGTATTTTTCCAAATATAGTGTTGTACGTGTTGTGTGGACCCGTGCCTAGCTCCCCAAATGTATTCCCAAGAGAGAACAGTGTTCCTCCTGACGGGGGGTGTTGAAGTATATTAATTTGTGTATCTCCTAGCACCTTAAAGTTTTGGGAGAGTTGGTTAATTTACTGTCAACAAAAGTGAGACTGAGATTTGGCCTTTATTTGCAGCACACTCCTATTAAACTGAAGTAGCTGTGTGGGATGCACCAGTAAGGATGTATAGACCATTGTCCTCATGTCCTTTACCAATTATTGCCATCATCCCCAAGTCCTGAAACACACAATGAGAACGGTGGAATGTTACATAATAATTCAAAGTCTTAGTAAGATGACTCACAGAAAGAAGATTTAAGTGTGAATTTGGGAACATGAAGAACAGAAGAAAGTGGTAAGGTTGGGGTAACAGAGATAGATCCTTTACTAGCAATGGAAGAATAAGACCCGTCAAAAACCTGAACTTTATCCTTCCCAGAACAGACATATTAAGATGAAAAAAAGGACATAATCGGAGGCTCCTAAATCAACGATCCAAAAGTGATGAGGAGTAGTGACAGACACACTTAAGGCACAAGATGAAGTATCTGATTGGGCAAATGAGGATGTGGATGCATAAGTAGATGGCTCTAAACTAGCCATGAAACAACAAAATGCTTCAATCTGATCACAAGAGAAGTTGATGTTGTCTGAAGATACCATGGTAGAAGGTGTAGAAGTATTAGTTGACTCTACAGAATAAGTAATAGAATGAGCACTAGATCAGACCTGAAGGCAGAAACCCCATTCACCAGTAAATAAACCTCGTTGGGGCCTACCCAGAAACTCCTATTATGAACAACCATGGAGATCCCAACACGTCTCCTAGGTGTGTCTAGTACAACCACAATGTTCACATTTCAATTTGTCTCTATCATCCAGCAAACTTCGCCCTCTACCACCATAACCACAAAAAAGCCATGTCCTACACACTGTGAGGAAGATACTAAAGTTGACCATCAATAACCAGTTGATATGGATGATTCATAAGATTGTGACGATCCTCTTCATGTGCTAAGTATGAGAATACCTCATCCAAAGGAGGTAGAGGATCCTTTCCAAGAATTAATACACGCATAAGCTCATATGTCAGATTCAAACTAGCTAACAACTCAAAGATACGGGTCTCCTCTAACTACTAATTATATAGTGTTGCATCCTTAGTACATTGAGCTTTGAAGCACTTATAGAAATCGATCTTTTCCCATAAGTTACTGATGCAGCACAATAGAAAAGATACCAAAATTTATTAAGATATCCCAAGAGGCTTAAATACTTGTTAGAATAAAATGCGGAAGCAAAATAGTTCAAGAATCAAATTTAGCACAATTAAGTATCCATGAAACTAGGTAAAACAAGCAAAAGAACAACTAAAATAGAGTTTAGAAGAAATTAGAATGAAAATAAGAAGAAAATAAAGAAAAATACCTAAAAAAAATATTTCCGTCATTTTGGACAAAAGTCCAAAAATTACCAAAATGCCCCGATGACGCATCAGAAAATTTCTAAAACTTTAGGGTAGTTTCTGACTTATTTAAGGGTTCTATAGTTAAATTTCATGGCATTTTGATAAGATTTAACAACCCAAATCATGATTTCAGAAACTTAAAAAATTCTTCAATGGAGTTTTATGAAATTAGAAGGAATCTTTTGAGAAAGAAGAAGATAAGAGAAGAGAAAGAGAGACTAAAGAGAAGGAGAAGAAGATAATAGAGATGCGTAGGAGAGAAGGGGTGAGAGAGAGGGAGGGTGAGAGGTACTCACATGTGCACCTTGTTGTGCTAAAACCAATATGGAGAGAAAGAGGAGCCTAGGAGATAGCATCAACCCTTGGAGGAAAGAACATGGCCACATCCACACCTCGGGAAACCACCAATAATTCAACACAATTCTTAAAAGTCTTCAATGTAAAATTATGGAGGAGGGATGCCT
This sequence comes from Platanus orientalis, assembly GCA_025762735.1. NCBI lineage: Eukaryota > Viridiplantae > Streptophyta > Magnoliopsida > Proteales > Platanaceae > Platanus > Platanus orientalis. The sequence goes on along the minus strand of JAOXJP010225776.1, from coordinate 1,850 downwards.
TTAAATAGGCTTACAACCTCAAACAATTAGAAACTTGCTAAAATTAGAAACTTCCTAACATCCTTAACTTGCTAGCCAAGTTCACAAAGAACTCTTATAAAGCCTCATACAAGTGTTCATTCTTACCACAAGGTGCTATGTGATAATCCAGAAACAATATGAAGTCTTCTTGTAAGAACAAACCAAAACCCAAGTACCATAAGCTGGCCGCAGGTTAAGGTACAAGATTTATTGACATTTAAAGCTCCAAAATTTCACAGAAAGCTATTCCACAGTAACTGCATGATATAGGTCATCCAATATTGTTAGGAATTGAAGAAACCTTATAAACAAGGTTGCTGAAAATTTCTGGCAGTGGGTTTTGTGATTCTTAAAAGGGTTTTAAAGAACTCAATTTTCTAAGCAACTATATAGCAGCCTATTGGTAGGGATGAATAGGGGAAGGTGTTAGCTGATGAGGGAAGCAAGGGGAATGGGAGTATGGTGGTCGGTTGATGTAGGGGTACTTATGAATTGAAATGGAAGAATATGAAGATGGTAGAAGGTTTATGGAGTGGGTTTTGAAGGTTTACTCCAAAGGGGATTTCAAAAAACCCAATATGTAAAAGATGAAGAATTAGGTGGTACAGATAGATGGAAGAGGAAATGGAGATGAAGATAGATAGATTACCTGAAGTAAATCACCAACCTCGTACTTGAGAAATTATCAACTCAAGTCAAGCTAGGTAGAACTTGAATGCTTTAGCTATATGGATAAAAAATAAAAAATAAAACTTTTAGCTTTCAAAACTGTATGCATAAACTAGGTAATCGACCATAAGGCCTCCGCTCTCTTTTATAAATTCAAATTTAGGGTTTAAGCCCTTGTTTACAATTTAGAAACTAAGAAAATAAAGAAATAAAACATAAAAAATGTCCCCTTTTCTCTGTGAGGCCGACCAAGCCTGTTTTAGAGGCTTTTGAGACACTTCTCAAATATGTTCCATATACAAAACTGAAATGTTCATTGTTGGGAGTTAACATAGAAACCTTCCAACCTAGCCAAACAAGAAGAAGTAATAATCAAAGTAAAACAATCAAAATCACTACACCACAAAAACATAAGGATTTATGTGGAAAACCCTAAGTTGGGAAAAAAAAACCATAGAATCGCAGAGAAAGCTTCATTATTTGAGGAAGATTACAAGAGTTACCTCTCAATCTGTCAAAAAAAACCACTCTAGTCTTCATTTTCTGCAATCTATGCAAGCAATTGTCTCCAGATCGATCCGACATTGCTGGAACTCACTCCTAAGGTTCCACTTGTCTCCAGTTCACATTAGACTCTACTCCAACAATCTCTCACTTGAAGAATGATGCTCACTATCCATTGTTTGGCTCTTGTACCTGTGATAAGACCTTTTCCTCCATGTGAATCTCTTGTGGCTCTGCATCTTTATCTCTACTCATGAAAACTAACTAAAGCTTTACAAAGCTCCAATTTCAAAACTGTCACCACCTTGGTAAACATGTCTATTGGATTATCATCCGTATGGATCTTTTCCAACCCCAACACATATTCCTCAATGAGAGATCTTATGAAGTGATACCTCCTATCAATATGTTTAGCTCTGACATGAAAGGTAGAGTTTCTTGCAAGATACATGGCGCTCTGGCTGTCAATGAATAGTTTGTTCTCCTGCTTCTTTCCCAAATCTTCCTTCAGATTGTTCAACCAAATCATTTCTTTACTAGCTTTTGTTGCTACAATATGTTCTGCTTCTGTAAAAGAAAGTACAACTATCTTCTGTAGTTGAGACACCCAACTGACTGTTGTATCCCCCAAGGTAAACACATACCCTGTTGTACTC
>JAOXJP010225775.1:0-11612 GCA_025762735.1 Platanus orientalis | reverse complement strand
AAGTTACCTCAAAATCTACTAATTCATACTATACTAGATGACATAAACACTTTTTGGGAAAATTGTCATAACTTCTTCTAGAAAACTTTAATTCACTTACCGTTTCTCACATTAGAAAGTAGACTCATAGATATTTCCAAGTATATATTATTTGCAAGGTGATTTCTATAGGATTGATATATATTGACTTACGAAGTTGTGCCATTTGGTTGAGACAGGTTCAAAAATTGTCATGTCTTTAACCATTTTTTTCCTTGCTTAGTAAATTGCCTTTAACTTTTTCATTTGATGTCTGTTTTGCTCGCCGAATGTTGTGTTAGAATCTATACTTCTACGTCTATCCGAAAGTATAAGTTTTACTTTCAGGTTCTTCTTACATTTTCATTGGTGTCTTTCTAAAGTTGTGTTAATGATCAGATTGACATATATGTATCTTATTGGTCTTATGTATGTATAGAACTTATGTGACATGTGTTAGGATTCTAAGTGTAATATGTACACAGTAATATGTGCATCTTGGTGCAGGATGTTACATAGTTTTTTTCACTCCATTTCATCATCTTCAATTCCAGTAGGGCTCAGAACAATCAAAGATTCTTTTCTTCACCCTAGCTAGTTCAAGGCTATCTAGGATAAAATATGAGCCTTACATCATAATTCCATGTGTTAGCAAGTACCACAATGACCTAAGATGAATTCTATGGATTGTCTTTGGGTGCTCAAAACTAAACTAAAATTTGATGGCACTTTAAAGAACCTAAAGAAGTGTCTCATTGCAATAGGCTTTGATTAATTTTCAAGCATATATTTTGATGAAACTTTTAGCCTAATGGTTAAACCATCAACTATACACCTAGTTCTTACTATTAATCTCATGAAACACTAGTCTATTAAATAATTGGACATGAAGAATGCCTTCTTGTATTTTTTTTTAAAGAACCTTTTTTTTTAATGGAGCAACTACCTGGATTGATACACATCATGTTTGCAAGCTTCGTTGTGCTTTATATGGTCTCAAACATGGCCTTTGAGCTTGGTTTGATAGGTTCAACCAATATCTTCTTTAGTATAGTTTCTTCTATAGACCACATGATACATCATTATTCTTAATTCATAGTTCTTGAGGTGTGATTATTTTACTCCTTATTGTGGATGATATTGCTCTTACTAGCAGTAATTCTTCCTTGTTGGATTATTTAATCACAACCATTTGTAAGGAGTTTGACATGAAGGATCTAAGGATTATACACCTCTTTCTAGGCATTGAAGTTCAATCTACACCTACAAGTTTACATCTATCTCAAGAGAGATATGCTTGTGATATTCTCACTCAAGTCATTGTGGAAGATTATGGGGCTATCTCTACTCCTCTTGCCACTAAATTTGATCAGACTGTATAGTTTTCCTCCTTTGATCCAAAGCTCTATGAAAGACTAGTTGGTGTTCTATAATATCTTAGAATCACAAGGTCATATCTGTTCTATATATTAAATATTGTTACATAGATACTCCTACTATTATTCACATGTAACTTGTGAAAAATATTTTGAACTATGTTAGTGGCACTCTTGAGCATGGACTTCATATTCACTGCCATAATGTTTTTGACTTATACGCATTCTCCGATGCAAATTGGGCAAGTTGTCTAATCACTCAATGATTAACTATGGGATTTTATGTCTTCTTTAGTTCTACATTAATTTCATGATATGCTAAAAAACAACCAATTGTTGCACACTAGCTCTAGCATTGAGGTTGAATATCGAGTAATGGCAACTATCATTGCTAAAATCACTTGGTTCTCCTTCCTATTTCGGGATATTGGGATTCCTCTACATCATCCACCTACCTTATTCTTTAACAATGTTAGTGAATATTACGTGTCCACCAATCCTTGTTTCATGCATGAACTAAACATAATGAATTAGATTACTACTTTGTTCATGAAAAAGTGACCATTGGCTCTCTTATGACTCACTTTGTTTGGTCTCATAATTAACTTGAAAATATTTTTACTAAACCTCTTCTTCATGATACTTTTCATAATATTTGTTCCAAGTTGGGTGTTCATCCCTCTTGCCTTAGCTTGAGGGGGAGTAAAGACAATCATGATAAGGACGATCACAATCCTAATCCTATCAAGAAGGAAGGTTGACTTAGGTTACACCAAGACGTATTATGTATTCCACACCAAGATTGAAAGTCCAGTTTTGATCCTAGAGGGGCTGAATAGGATTTAATAAGTTTGTAATTACCCCTTAATTAATTTTCAACTAATTAATGTTTAATTTATAAAAGGAAAATTAATACACTTGTCTTGCTAAATTAATTTATGTTAAAATCAAAATGTCATACTATGGCAATTAACAATAATGTTCTTTTGCAATGTAGATATAGTTATAATGAAAGAACACTTGATGAACTAATGATCATGCCAAGATGGAGAGAGTGATAGAGACAATTTACAACACAAAGATTTATAGTGGTTCGGCACTTGGCCTACGCCCACTGTTAGAGCTCACACTAAGCTATTAGATTTTATTTAGATTGAATACAATTACGATCAAGGTAAAACTCTAAAACCTATCCACACTCGATGTTTCCAACAATTGCTAAATCTATTCCTAGTGTCTTCGGTGGGAATGGTCGACACTCTGGCGAAGGTGCTAAGTCTACACTACCTGTGTCTCTGATGATAGTGCTAAGGTTTACTCCCGGTGTCTCCGGTGGGAGTGGTCTAAGCTCTGGTATCTCCGATGGAGGTACTAAGGTCTTATAAATTTAAATTGAGTCAATAAGAATTACCTCATAAGGTTATAGTATTGCATGTAATTTACTGAATAGTGGTTGCTCTTTGATGAGCTGATATGCTATACTTTTCCACCAAGCTCCCAAGAAATGCTATGTAGCTTCTGGGAGCTTCTTATGAAGGTTTACTTTAGAGTAAACATTTTTCCTTGCTTCCCTTTCTTGATCTTCAAGTATAGAGTGCTTAGGAAGCACTAGTAGACTCTTAAGATCTTCAACGAAGGTTCATAAAAAGAGCCTTGACTATTCGGAGGATTGAATGCCTTAGGTTTTCTTCTTGTTGCATAGAAATATCTCTGTTGATGTTCTCGTGTGTTCTTCGACTCAATGAAAACCCTAATATACTTATAGGGGATGAGCTAAGTCGTGCACCCTTGATTTGGTACAATCCTCACTGAACAAATAATCCCCATCACTTATTTTATTTATTCCATATATTTTATTTTATGACTTTGTGATGTTGGATCGATCTGGCACTATTGGATTGATCCGTCTCTACCGAATTGATCTGGTGTCTCAGAAAAAATGTCCCGAGACCAACCGGATTGATTTGGGGGCATGTCGGATCGATCCGATTGCCCCTTGGATTGATCCGTTAAGTGAGGATTGATCCAACACACTCTGGATCGATCCAATTCCCCTATTTTGCTGTTATTTTTCCTTAATCTTGCACCCAAGCTTCTTGGGACTTATGCAATGGCCATGACTTGGTCCATAAGGCTATATAAAAGGTTGGTAGGTCTCTCAAACCTACATGTATTATTATTTTACCTTCATGTACCTTTCTTAAGTTCGATGAAGCTTTTGGTCTTCAAGTCTGGAACTCCTTCATATACCTTCTTTAAGTTTGATGAAGCTTTTAGTCTTCAAGTCTGGAACTCCTACAGCTTGGGGAAGGGGATCCATCCTTGGCTTCAAGTGCTTGGAATTTGTCATCAATGGGACCAACGAACACTTGATGATTACAACAATGACTAACATATGCATTATGCTCATGCCGTGCTCAATTTACCACTCCATATATTTTATACATTATGGAATTGACAATTAGATCAACAAAAAGAAAATCTAATTAGGAAAATAGACAAATATTTACCATGTATTTCATGTAACAACACCATGATTTGTACGGATTTAGTTCATAAGATTTACTCTATAAAGATTATAAATTAATACTTGAATAGAGAGAGAATCAATTTTCATTTTTTGAATTCTTTAGAAATTTTTAATAAATACCACTTTTTATTTTTATTTTGCACGAATAGCTCTGATCTCATGCTTAGAATCTTCCACCACTATCACCTTTGGTCAAATTAAGACTGGTCGACTCACATTGCTTGCACTTAAGTTATAAAGAAACCTAAGATCCACCAAAAGCACTTAGTTTGTGTTTTATGTGGGTGGCAAGAAATGTTGAAACCATTCAATCTATAGTTTACTTGTTTGGCATCACGAAAAAGGCCACGGATACCTAACTAGGGCTTTGGTTTGGAATCGCCACCAACTATGTATTTATAGATGGAGCTGGGAATCTATCTCCTTTCACGGGGAAAGGCTTGTGTGGACTTTGCAGCCTAGTCTAGACCCGTGGGTCTAGGGATTGACTCTTGGATTAGTTTGGTTTTTAAAAGATTTGTGTAAGCTATTTTGTTGCAATTAGGAAAGGTGTTAGGCACCCCAATTACCCACCTTTTTAGGGTGTCTTCTTTAACCTAGACATGCATAAATACAATTAAATAGGAATGTGTGTGTGTGTTGTATTTAACTTTTATTGATTTTTGTCCTAATGCCTGAATTTTTATGTTTAACACCTAAATTTCATTTGGGGTTAAATTAAAGCGTTAGGCACTCAAATGCCCAACAATGGGCCCAACCTCTGTTTAGAGGCTAGTTAGGGGTTCTAGAAGTATAAGGATAAATTTTATGTTATTTTGGTGGTGCTGGAATCTTTACCTAACCCTGTTCCACATAAAAGGGTACATTAGGAATTTCGCAATTCCCACACCTGAACTTAGGCCATACGCTTGGATTTTTTATCCTCTATACATGATCTTTTCTAGAAGGAAAGTTTAGGCGTTAGAGTAGTTATGGGCCCTCTTTGTGGAATAGAGTAGACCATGGGTATTTTTGTTTTCTTGGGGTGGTTTCTTGGGGTTTTGAGGCTTCAATACCCTTTGGGGGTTCAGATAGGGGTATGTAGAATTTATAGGCCTGATGCTTGAATTTCCACATATGCCTAAATTTATATTCTAATGCCTGAATTTTCTCAAAGAGTAAATTTAGGCGTAGAGCACAGGTGGGCCCCACTAGTGGTTCATAGTGGGTTCATGGCATGACAACTCTTCAAAGTGTATTTTTAGGTCTCTAGAACTATGTGGGCTCTCTGTCTAGAAGTAAAAAATGGCTGTCCAAGGGTTATAGGCTTAACGCCTAAATTTCCCTTAACTTCTAAATTTACTTCTTGTGCCTGAATTTGCAGTTGTGCAAGTTTTGGCATTTTAGGTTTGGTGGGCCCACAATGGGGTAGACCCCTCTAGGTTGTCTTGGAGACTTTCCTTGGTCGAACCCTAGTCATTGGTGATTTCAAAACTCTGACTAGTGGGGCCCTAAGGCCCACACCTGAATGTGAATATGCCTAAAATATGTTCTATGCCTGAATTTTTTGGGAGAAAAATTGAGGTGTTAGGCTTTAGATAAAAATCTAACAACCTAGTTTTTGGCCAATTTGGACACCCAAATAGTGTCTATTGGCCATGAGATTTTTTAGAGAGATGGGTTAATGCCCCAGAAGCCTCTCTTGAAAATCCCAAACCAAAATGGTGGGTTTAAGCTCCCTCTTTGAATTTTTAAAATGGTGGGTTTAAGCTCCCTCTTTGAATTTTTAAAATGGTGGGTTAAAGGGGAAAAACCAACATAGACTAGTGAGGTCCATGGGTTGTGAGCTTCACTCCAAGGGCTGCACCTATTGAAATGGGCTTAGATTTAACATACATTCCCTTAACAATTATATAAACATTCTGTAAAAAAAAAAAATAAAGACAAATAATGTGTATAAACAAAAATATTTATCAAACAACTTAAGTATTGAAAATGAAAACAGAAAAATAGAAATAGAAAAATAATTCTTATAAAATGGTAAAACCTGAATAAAATGAACATAAAAAATAAAATAAGCTGGTAAATAAGCTATCTAATAAATGAAAAATTAATGGTACAAAAATCATAAATACAGAAGACATAAAAATTCAAGAACTCCACTTGTCTCTGTCTGTTAGAGGGTCAAATGAAACCATTTTCTTATGAAAATTGGTGGGTGGGTAGGTAGGTCACTATGTCAGTGATCAACCATATAAATTTGAAGTCATAATTCTTTGTATTGAAAGAGTTATGACTTTTACACCTTGGGTTGGTCAAAAAAATAGAAAAGGGGAGACAAAGCTTGTCTCCCTTACGTCCCACCATTAATGGGGCTTTAAAGGGATTTGAATGAGTTCATTTACAGAAGCATGGGGGGTCTCTATCACTAATAAATTTAAAGAAACTGAAAGGGGAAGGGGTTGGGGTACCAACCTCCAAAATTTGATTTTTTTTCCTCTTTATTCTCTTCTCTTTTCTTTCTTATATTTTCTCTCTTTTCTTTCTCTCTTTTCTTTAATAAAATTTTATTTTTTCTCCCTAGTCGAGTAGGGGGTATTTATAGGGTGGGGATTCCATGGATGGTGAGATGGGGATGATGGGACGCATGGCATGTGACATATGGTGCCCACAAACAAAACATGTGGTGGGGAGAGGTGAGTTCGAATGGGGAAGTGTGGAGGCACCTCACCCACACACATGTGAGTTAAGGTAGCCACCTCTCATTGGCCATGGTAAATGAGGGGTTGGATGCATGCCATGTGGTAAGAGGGAAGAGATGAAGGGTAGAAGTAAGGAGCTTGATTTTAAAGGTTTAGATGGGCTTAGGGAAATCAATGGTGGACGATGGGCTAGGGTTTAGGGAAAACAATCATGGCCATTTATAAAAAGGAAGGTTTGAGTTGATTCCAAATCAAGGGCCCTAATTTAAAGCCTCTTTAAAGATACTTTTTTGAAAATGTAATGATTGTTTTTCAAAAATATCGAAAAGCAATGATGATTTTTTGGATTTCAAACCCCCTTACTATCTGGGTCTATTTCGCACGTCTTAAATGCTCCGGTAGCAATATAACTGTCGGAATCAAATTTAGATGAGTGTAGGTAGGTCAAAACTAGGTCCGAATAAGTCCAAAATGCCTCGAATCCATATAGTAGGGGTAAAATGGTAAAATTGAATCCTCGAGTCTTGATATGAAAGGTAACTCTCAAATTTTGTGAAACACAAAATCAAACTATTTGCAAAACCGATACCCAATTCAGAATCTGTATTCAAAACCTTGATTTATCATAAACCGAGATCTTGGTAGAACTGAAACTGGTGTTTGTTGAGTCCGGATAGAAAATTCATAGGTCACAAAATATTGTATATCTTAGGTTGATAGACTAGGATTTCACATGTTAAAGCTAGAGTCTAGGAGGTTCATATGTCCACTATGTGCAAATAATACTTTTGAAAACTAAGAAAGGTCCAATGAAGTAAGTCAGGACCATGCGAGGACTAGAGCCACATTTTCACATCATCTGCATCCATAAAGGTAAGAGTGGGTAAGTTTTACTAAGAGATCCTCAAGACCCCAGTAGACCACCTCCCACATGGTTAAAGATGGCCTTAGAGCCAATCTACACAAAACCAAGGAAGGTGGAGCGTTGGAGCACTCTAAAGGTGGTGGGGCGCTCCAAATGGAGGTAGAGCGCTCCAAACCAAACTGACAGGATACCCTATCCAGTTTGGAGTGCTTCAATCCCAAAATGAAGCGCTCTAATTATTCTCTAGAATTTCTTTTTTAGGAAGAATGCTCCCAATGGAGCACTCCAAAGTGGAGTGTTCCAACCTTATTTGAATGCTTTAAACTGGGCGGAACATTTTAAATTTGAGATTCACATTCTGGATTTGTTGTCCATTTTGGATGATTCTTATCCAAGGGTTATGGTGAGCCATGACCTATATAAAAAATTAATTTTGCTCTTCTAAACCTAAGGGTTTAAGGGCTTTACAAATGGAAAGAAAATAGGTTTTTGGGTAAGAACAAGAGCTCTACAAGCTCTACACTCTCTACAAAATTTCACTCAAGCTTTTATGCTTCTAAAGAATAAGAAAAGAGTCAGTTCTCTTTTATGGCCACAAAGGAGGTTTCTTTTGTAAGAGAAAAGAGGAGTAAGGTCAAGAACAATTACTCATACATTTCTTAGCATTCAAACTTCTAACCTCAAGGTTGAGGTAAGGCCTTAGCTTCATATTGCTTACTTAGACCACCACACTACTTGTGAACCCTTAGAGAAATCTTCTCCATGAGATATTGTCATTCTTGTGCTTCACTTATATTTACCTATTCTAGAGGCCTTATATAGTTTTGTGATTTTACATGCATATTTGCCTTCTTTTGAGGCATTCACACTCCCTTTGCTTTGGTAGAGACTATACCATTTGACATATTTAATTAGTGAGAGTCACTCTCTATAATGGGACTTTGCTTCCTTACTTGACCATATTGGCATATTTGGCTATTGAGAGCCACATTATACTTTAGGACATTTATTCCCTTGTTTGAATCAAACTGACCACATTCAGTTATTGAGAAACACTTTGGTATTATACCTTGTATCCTTGAGTTAACGGTTGGAGATGCAATGTGATGAATTGTAAGTCCTTGACTAAGAGATAACCAAGGTCGTGCTTGCCGGAGACTCCAAGTATGTAATTTATAGTTTGCTTATTCCTTGTAATCATTGTATGTGATTAATAAAATTGAGTAGTTATAGTGGACGTAGGCCCCAGTGTAGCTAAACCACTATACATCTTGTGTTGTGGTGTGTGATTTTTGTGCGATTGTCATTTACATTTCCGTAATTGTAATTGTTAGCACTTGAACACCAAACACATTAAATGAGTTAAATTAAAATTGAACATCATTAATTAACTCGCATAATTGAGATTGGGGTAAAAAGAACTAAGAAAATTTAATTAAATCCTATTCACCTCCTCTAGGATTATCACACTTAGAATTTCCTTATGCTTCTTCCCACCTCTTATGTTGCGCTCTAAAACTCATACCAATAAGGCTACAAATTTTGGCACATCACATTAATCCATGCATGCCAATCTCATTTAAATTGTTTCTATTTTTTTTTTCTTTTGTCTTTTATACATATATAGCAGAATTTGCATAATCAAACCATAATCATTCCATTCACATTTAAAAATTCATATTTTATAATTCATAAATAAAATCCATCATTCATAAATTTAAAACCATAATATGACATAATCTATATCTATAAACTGAAATCAAACAAGACTTTTACATATCATCAAATAGAATTAAAATAAATGAACTAAAACTAAATAACATGTTTGTAAAACAAATATTGAATCAAATAACATAATCTCTCAAATCTGAAATAAGTAACAAAACTAAAGTCTTTAACCTTTAGCCCTATTAATCCATGCTACTGATCTACCATGTCATCTTCATTATCTGAAAACAACGGTATTAACTCTATAAGCATAACTGACTTTGTTAATAAATAAGAACACTACTAACATGTTGAAATAATTGAGTTAGTGAGCATGAATAATTTCATAAACAAAAAAGAACTGAACATGCTTTTAAAAACAATTATTTAAGATATTACATACTAAAAATAATGTTTCTAATCTAAAACAAAGCTAATAACAGATCAAAACTAAAATCAAAATGCATAATTGAACATAAACATAATTTAAAATACATAACTAAAGTACTATACTGAACTAAATTGAACAAATAATTGAAACAGATATGCATGTATGAAACCTATTGAAACAAATATTTGAAATCCCCCATATGTGTTGTGAGCTAGATAAAAGATAACTAATCATATACCGAAAATCCACCATACAAGATGTGAGCTAGATAACAAGTAACATAACTAAATAGAACATACCAATCTACAATTCGATGGTAGGATACCACTATCTCACGCCTAATGGTGAGAATCAAACAAACATCGCCAATTAATGGGACCGGACGAAGAGGGTACCTAATTACATCTATTTAAATCCAATGAAGGGTTCCATCAAATATACCTCTTTGATGGAAAATGGGTCTCATATCATAACTAAACATATAATCTCATCAAATTAAAACATATACATAAGCTTTTTAGAAACTACCAAATATCAAAGCAGATTAAAACTAATTTTTTAAACAAATCTTTAATCATTCAAATAAACATAACTTTGAGGAAAAATTGAAATCAAGAGAATCTAACCCACCTAAGAACATAGCTGTACGGGTTAGCATATCTAAATCCTTTAAAATAGCTTTTAAATGTATGTTTACTAAAAATCCATTGAAAACTCTTTTAAAACATGAGATTTTTTCAAAATAATTTGAAAACTGAGTCCTTTACTTTTGTAAAATAGAAATTAGAATCATCTAAGAACCTATTTGAATAAAAAAACAAAAGATAGAACCTAAGACTTCTTTAAAACATATTTTTCCCTTTTTAAAAACATGTAAAATAACCCAACTAAATAAAAAAAAACCATCATGTTTCTTTGCAAAACTTGTAAAAAAACACAAATTTAAGAACCTAAAATTAATAGCAAAATGATGCAAAGTATTCAAGTTATTTGCAAAACAGATTTCTCAGCATTCTAAAAACTTATGAAATCAAAATAATACATAAACTTCATGATTTCTTACAAAAATCAGAATCAAAGTGTTTGAGGAACCTAAGATCATTCAAAACAATTTAAAAGTGTTATAGTTTATTTACCTTTTAATTTGAAAATAAATCTCAATTGAAACTTCAAGCTTTCTCTTTAAAAATCCAAAAAATATCTTTAAACCCTAGCTTTTCCATTATTCATCTTCCCTCATTTGTTCTTATCGCTTTTGTGTCAACTTAGGTCAAAATCATAAGATCATATAGACCTTAGAGATTTCTCACAATAAAAAAAGAACCCCCCAAAGCGAACAAACAAAAAAATTGAGTTTCTAATTTCAACCAAAAATTTTTGATCAATCGGGGGGTACTTGATCGATTGGGCTATTGGGCCACCCTAGCTGGATTGATTGGGGATCCTTCTGATTGATTAGCCCAAGCCCATTATTTCAATTTTTTTGCTTTGTGTACCTTGCACTCAAATGCCGATTTCTTTTCCATTTTACAATTAATTTGCTTTTCATTTAATGCATTGGAATCTAGACTTTGATGCATTTTCAATGACATAAAGTTTGCTAACTAATTCTTCTTAGATTTGTACAATTTTGTCTCTAAAGTTACATAAGTTTGTGGGTCATAAGATAAGCGTTTAAATCATTCTGTGTGTGTGAAACGTGTGCAAAAAATATTTATGATATGTGTGCGACATGTGTGGGACATATGTGCGAATATGTGTGGGGTGTTACACCATACTCTTCTCTAATGTCTGCCTCCATTGAATTCCTACACCACCATTGCCACTACACTCTTAATCCTCTCTCTATCATTTTTCTCCAAACACTAAACACATGCACACAAACACAAAGCAATAGACAATCAGAGATTGGGGAGTGGGATGATGATAGAAGCTTCTTGTCTATTTTTTTTTTAAAATTTTATATATAGAAAGGTTACTTTATGTATTAGAGAAATGATATCTATATTATATATTAAAGCAATTGGTACGAACATGGACAGCC
>JAOXJP010225774.1:0-11612 GCA_025762735.1 Platanus orientalis | reverse complement strand
GAAATCAAAGTCTTAAAACACATACATGACTGAAAGAAGATACAAATTAAGAGAAGGAATGAACAATTCATTTTTCAAAAGAGAAAGAGTTCCCTACCCATCAATGCGCTTCTTGAGCTTCAACAAAAACTTCTCATTATCCTCCTCTGCAACTCTCACCAATCTATCTACCAAATTCTTCTTATCTTCAAATCCAAGGCTTTCGATTTCAATTTCACTGGCCTGACCCCCTAATCCAGTGAGTATGCCTTTCCTTAAACGATTGTAAGTTGGCAGCTTTTCGAGAGCAGCCCATTTCAAAGCTTCTTCGTCATTTTCTGTCCTGTTCCTACTGCTTCTGCTTAAACTATTTACTGCATAAAGATTAGGACTCTCCATTGAGCCACCCAAAACTGCAAAACCCACAATGACCCTTTAAAACCCCAACAAAAACCAAAATTTTCTTTGAGTTTCCAAGCATTCAAACTTGAATTCCCAAACTCTAGAGCCAGAATAACTAAAATTAGAGACGGGTCTTCTTCTTCTCCTTTTTTGTAAAGGGATCTATATAAATTGGGAGTGCAAAATGCAGGTGGCCCTTTTAACTTTCAAATTAAATTGATCTAAATGAGTTCTGTTTCCATATCCCTTTTGTAACTGTCAATTTCTCCTAGTTTAAACTAACTACTTTTAAAGTCACATCCAAATCCGTGGATGACTTCAATTAATGAGATCATCCAATCAAGTTGGCTTTTCATAAAAGAGATGGGATCCACAGGAAGGAAAGTATAACCAATCCTCCACGCACAAGTGGGAAATCCTCTGCAGTTAAAAAATGTGCGGTCAATTGACGGTCATACTCCAAGCATGCCACGTGACCAAAAAAGGCGGAAGTTTTAGAACATGCCCATTTTTTATCACGTGGCATGACAAGAGTATGACCACCACCTTTTTAACTGCAGAGGATCCTTTGCCCGCACAAGTGTATCTGTGAATTAATGTTCTAACTGTAAGAGGATCATATAGAATCAACGGTTGAGATTATCCAATCAGGTTGAGTTTTGATCTAAGACATCAACTTGGGATCTACTAAAGTGACTCCCAATTGCCCTTTGGTAGGTTGTGCAAAGTCTGGAGTTCAAATCTTCTAGAATCATTTTCGGTGGAGATGGGCCAATTTTGGGTAGTTGTAAGATGTTAAATGTTGTGTGAGTCTCTCCCAACCTATATTTTAAATATCTGGTAAGAAAGTAATGGTGGTTCATTGTTAAAAGAACTTCTAGATGGAAGAAGAGGTGTCTACAAGTACATATTCTAATGCACATTGATGATGTGCCGAGGAGGAGCCTCCTTTTGCGCCAACCAGATGGTCCACAATTGACCTAAGTCCCCGCTGGAATGCTTCTTATGCACACTAGACAGTAGAGGGTTAGGGAGCTAGTGCCAGCGGTGCGCTAGTTTCTAGCTCTCCGACAGTCAAGTCAGAGAGATCAAGAGGGCCGTAAAAGGGGCTTTTTTCTATTAGGGTTTTCCCAAACCTCATACCTGAGTAGCGTGCCTCTATTTATAGACTCGGATTAGGGTGTATCGTGACGAAGATCACATGCCGCTTTCTCCCTCCACCCTCGCACGTCACTGCCTCCCATGCTCTTGTACGTCCTTGTCTCCCACAATTTTTGGTGTGTTTTCTCCTGTCACGCTTATCCTTTTCTCAGAATTGGCAGGTCTGTTGTAGAGGTTATGTGATTCGTATAACGGTTTCTGGATCACACTTATCCTTAGGCTGACTCAATCGGGATCGTCACCCTTGATAATTGGGGCCTCACCAAGGATTAAGGGTCTCGTGGCCTCGGGAAATCCTTAGGTGTTGAGTGCCATAGATGGGGGTCGGGATTATTGACACAAGTACTCAAGTAGCTGTGGGAGGGTTTTGGTTAACCCTGGGTTGAGTAGCAGTGGAATGGTTCTGGGTCGGTTGGGGTTCCAGTCTCTAGTGATCGTGGGGCCCGAGAGGCTAGAATCCTCGGGGTCCCCTAGGTCTAGTCTTTCTAGGGTCTAGTTTTTATAGGGTTGTGGTTTTCCCCCATCAGTTGCCCCCTTATTCCTGGGTCTAGGGTCACGTGGCTCGGGAATGCGAATCATTTGTGATCCTCAGCAATAATCTCGGGTGCTGACAGTGTTGTTTTGACTATCGAGGTGGCGTCTATTGGGACGGGTGCTAATGATGGCTTCACATTTAATGCATCTCAACAACCAAGAGGGCGTGCTTGCGCCGGTAGGGGTTAAATTAAACGTTGCGTTGTTTTGGGTTTCTAGGTTATCCAACGACTATCATTTTAGCCTTTTTAAATTTCTGGGGATTCGCACGTCACCTTGTTTCCCGATTTTAATTTGCCAGCCCTTGGATGGGCGACACATGTAGGGCCGGGGATAGTTGGGGTTTCCTATAAATGCGTCCTTTGTCCTCATTTCATTTTCTTTTTTATCTTTATTTCCTGTTTCCCGTTTTTTAGGCAATTTCTGCGACCACTGCGTACCAGAAGCGGTAACTTGAGCCTCTGCCACACTCCCACATTCTTGTATTTGTCTCTTGTCAAGGTATTTCTTACTTAGGATCCCCCCTATTTCTTGCTTTGTTTTTATCACCGGTGTTTGGGCTTTTCTTTTTGCCCGCTGTCTTGTCCTTGCTACTGCTGGCATAGCCTGTTTTGCTTTTATTTTCGGTGAAATTCGTTTTTCTTTTTAGTTGTCCCTTCTCTTGTGCCCACTCGTTTTATAGATGGTGTCTAGGGAATCCGTTGACCGGTTCGTTGATGGGGCCGACGACTTATTAGAAGTCCAACAAGTTCCCTCGGAGCAGGCTACCGAGTCTGCTTCGACTAGTGCCCAGGGGGCGGTAGGGGATATCACCCCCGAGGAGGCTTTTAAAGCCGCTCAGAATGGCTTTGAGTTAGGGGCAAAGACCCTTGCTTGGTATTATACAACATATCAAATCCCCAATGGGGTAATCCTTACTGCCCCTTAGGAGGCCCGGGCTTTTGAAGCCCCCGGTAATAGTGTCATGTTGTATGAGTAAGCCCTCATGGCAGGCCTTAGGTTTCTGGTTCCCTGTTTTCTCAGGGAACTATTGCTTTATCTTGGGCTGGCACCCTAGCAGTTAATGCCCAACGCTTGGTGAATGGCCAACGGGTGCAAGGTTCTATGGGAACTGACCTTCCAAGGGCAGCACCACCTCACTCTTAACGAGTTTTTTCGCTGTTATACCATCAAAGAGCAAGAACCGGGGTGGTTCTTCTTTGCTAGTTGGGACCCACCGTTAACTTTGGTAACGGGGCTCCCAAGCTCAAATAGCGGGTGGAAGACCTGGTACTTCTTTGTTTCGGGTGAGGATTGGGAATGACTCTCAGGAGAGGTACCTGAAGTGAAGTTCAATCGACATTGGGCGTCGGTTATCAGCCTGGTGGGTAAGTTGCTATTCTACTATAGTCCGTTGTGTATTTCTATTCCACTGACCTATCTTTGACTTGCTTCTCTCTCCTTTTTTTTTAAGATACCGAAGAGGGCGAGTCATTTAATGAGGAGGAGGATTGCATAAAGAGGGTGGTGAATTACCCTACCCTATTCATGACTTTCCGGACCTTGCCACTCTTGACAGGCTTTTCCAGTGTGGATTTGGACCAAACCCGGGTAAATAGACCCCTATACTACACTTTGTTGTTTCTTTCCCTCTTTTTTTTCTTTATAAGTATATTGATCTCTGATCTCAGGTATGTTTTCGTGCATTGATGAAGACTGATAGGAGCTATCTCGCCAAGGCTAAGGAAATCAGGGACGCAGCCCAGGGGAAAAGAAGGCTATTCAGCCAACAACCACCTGAGCGGGGTCGTCCACGACCTTAAAGAAGAGGAAGCGCATTGTCACCCTCAGGGGTCCTTCTGAACCCTACGCTCTCGAGGTAATCTTGGCTCCCTCGGCCCCCATAGCCGCTCCTGTCACCATCTTGGTCGTTGACCTAGATGATATTGAAGGTCCCTCCTCCCTCGCAGTTGGGGTCCTGGTAGTGACCCCCCAGTCAGCTACTTCCCTGGTCACCTCCAACGCCCCTACCATGGAGGTTCCTACTACCATAGCTTCAGTGACCCCTTCCACCGTTTCCCGGGTTCCTGCGTCTGCCACTGTGGCGTTGACCTCGGCTCCACCTGATTCTTTGTTTGCTTTGACTCTGGAGGCAGACGATTCGCTCCTTGGATCTGACTCTTAGCTACTGAGGACTGGCCCCAAGGGGTGCACGTCTCTTGAAGGATGTCCCTCCCTCGAACATCCAATATTTGAAGAAGCGCATCTCCCCGGTCGGTGTGCATAGAGACATGATGCACTACATGGCTAAGGTAAGAAGCCCTGTTGCTAGTGTTTTTCCTGTTTTATCATTATTATTCTTATTTTTTAAATCCTAATTTTATTTGTTGCAAACCATGGCTTTAATGGCTACCTTTATCGAGAGGTACAAATACTATAAGTAGGTCAAGGACAATAGCCTCGACCGCCTGGCCAAAGCTAGGAATGAGTACCTGTTTTTGAAGGGAGAGGCCAAGTCTGCTATCGATTTTCTCGAGAGGAAGCTGAAATGGTTGGAGGAGTCTCGCTCTAGTCTGACGAAGAAGGCTGCTGAGTAGGAGGTTCATATTTAGAACCTGAGTCTTCGCTTGCAAGATTTCGAGGCAAAGATTAGTCAAACCAGGAATGAGGTCGGGGTCGAGAGGAATTGGCACATCAAGGTTGAGAATGACCTCAAGACGGCTGTTGAGAACACGAGGAAGACGACCATGGAGGAGACCTTGGAGCGGGTACGCTTGGAGCTCGAGGTGGAGAAGGAGAGGGTGAGGCAGGAGATATAGGAAGAAGTCTCCTGGGAGGCGGAGGCAGAATACTTGGTGTTGGAGGCTTTTGGGATCGTAAGGGCTAATTGTTTCTGGGAAGGATGGGAGGTATTTAAGGATGTCGCATTTGAGCAATTTCCCGACTTTGACTTCTCATCTATTAAGCCTACAGGAACTAAGGCCGATGATGAAGAGGGGGGAGAGGACGGCCAGGGTGATGCTGTGGTAGGTGAGGGCACCTCGGTGGGTGGTCAGGAGGTAACAACCGAGGGGATGGTCAAGGTACTGGTAGATGCATCCGGGGAACTTGATGTGGGGGACACTGTAATGGGCGATGTTGACCCCGAGAAATAGTTTCTTTTCCTTTATTCCCTTTTCTCTTTTTTGACATGTAATGTGTATTTTGTATATGAGGAAATTTTACCCCCTCCCTTTCTTTTATTTTGTGCATCATCTCTATTTTTCAAGGAATATCTAAGTGTTGATGTGTGTCGTTACATTTTTTGGCGCTTATTGGGTTGTCTCGTTATTTCCTAAATGGTGAGGGGACTGGGTTAATTGTGTGGAGACCCCTCGGGACTGGCTTTCTGGTCGAGCATGGATAAATGACTTTTCTATGCTTCTCTTTTTTTTTTGGATAAGAATTTCTGGTGGCACTTTTCAAGGATTAGGCCTTATGGTTATTAGCGCTACCAGGGATTCTTAAGTGCTTGTTCGCGCCTTAGTTATATGTGAACAAAAAGCATGGTTGCACTTACTTGGTGGTTAAAGGTAGTGATGTGGTGGTAGTCGGCCCGACTTAGGTGGTCTCACGGAGTTCCTTCATTGTCTTCCCTCATTCCGAGGTCATCTAACTTTAATTTGGGTTACGCCCTCCTTAGGGCTATGGTCATGCCGTCCTCGTGGTATCGGGGTCATCCTTGTGACCTAAAGGTTGGTAGTGTAACCCAGGGTTAGTCTTTTAGCCCAAGGCCGAAGGTTGCGCCATCCTCGTGGCTTCGGGGTCATCCTCGTGACCTGAAGGTTGGTAGCATAACCTAGAGCTAGTCTTTTAGCCCGAGGCCAAAGGTTGTGCCATCCTCGTGACCTAAAGGTTGGTAGCATAACTTGGGGCTAGTCTTTTAGCTTGAGGCCAAAGGTCGTGCCATCCTCATGGTTTTGGGGCCATCCTCTTGACCTGAAGGTTGGTAGCATAACCCGAGGCTAGTCTTTTAGCCCGAGGCCAAAGGTCATGCCATCCTCGTGACCTGAGACTTGCAATCGCTGTTGACCCTACATAATTCAAGACACGTTAATAATCAAGATTGCACTTTAGTTTCATTGATAATATTTTTTCAGGTGTTCGACATTCCATGGCGGTAGTAAAGGCTCCCCTCGCATAGTTTTGAGGTGGTAGGTCTCGGGCCTGTTACATTGCATCACCCGATACAGCCCCTCCCAGTTTGGCCTCAACTTTCCCTCTGTTGGGTCTTGCGTTATTTGCATTGCTTTTCTGAGAACTAGGTCTCCAACAGTGAACCTCCTTGCTTTCACCCGAAAGTTGTAGTACTTAGCCATTTTTTGTTTGTAAACCGCTATTTGTACAGAGGCTTCGTTTCTTTTTTCCTCAAGCAAGTCGAAGTTGTTTCTGAGGCCCTCTTCTCTCCTTTTTGAGTTGAAGATCACCGTCCTATGTGAAGTAATCCGGATTTCCACTGGCACTACTACCTCGGTTCCGAAATCCAGTGAGAAAGGGGTCTCCCCTGTAGAAGTTCTTACAGTGGTGTGGTAGGCCCATAGGACACTCAGGAGTTCCTTCGGCCAAAGGCCTTTCAAACTTTTGAGCCTCTTCTTGATTATGTTTAGTAGAGTTCTATTGGTGACTTTTACCTGGCTGATGGCTTGAGGGTGAGTTGGGGATGAGAAGTGGTTCTTGATACCGAGCCCAGCGCATAACTCCTGGTACCAGGCATTGTCAAACTGTTTTTCATTATCGGTGATGATGACTCAGGGAATACCAAACCGAAAGATGATAGACTCTAGGTAAAGTCTTGAATATTTCTCTCAATGATTTTTGCCAAGGCTTCAACCTCCACCCACTTGGTGAAGTAATTGATAGCCACCACCAAGAACCTCTTTTGCCCCTCTCCCTTAGGGAGTGGCCCGACTATGTTGATTCTCTATTGCACAAAGGGCCATGGTCCTGTTATTAGGGTTAATTCTTCCGTTGGCCTCTTCGGGACGTTGGCGAATCACTGGCATTTGTCACATTTTTTAGCGAGGTGGGCGATGTCCTTTTGCATTAAGGGCCAATAGTACCCGGCTCTGATTGCCTTATGGACTATAGATTTGCCCCCTGAGTGGTTGCCACATATCCCTTCATGAATTTCTTTGAACGTGTAGTTGGCCTCTTCTTCGGACAAACACCTAAGCAGAGGGAGGGTAAAGTTTCTTTTGTAAAGGACATCGCCAAGCAGCAGATACCGACTAGCTCATGTCCTGGTTTTTCTGGCTTCCTCTTTTTCTTCTGGCAGCTGTCTGTCCTTTAAATATCTTACTATCTGAGCGACCCATCCAGGCTCTGGGCTGGTTACGTTGACTTCCTTTCCCTCTTTCGCCTTGATATTTGGCTGGGGAAGATGTTCTACCATCACTCCTGGGCTCAGGTTTTCAGAAGCAAATGATGTAAGCTTGGCTAAACTGTTGACGTCTTTGTTGTCCCTACAGGGAACTTGTTGTATGGAGAAACGCCTAAATGGGGACTTTTGTTTTTCTAGTATGGTGAGGTATTGCCTTATTCGGTAATCCTTCACGCCATACTCTCCCTGTACCTGTTCGACCACCAACTGGGAGTCGCTTTTGACTTTTTATCTTTTTCGCCCCAAGCTCGTGAGCCAGGCCCAGCCTCGTGATCATTGACTCGTACTCAACCTCATTGTTGGTCTCCTTAAACCTGAACCTTATGGCATATTCGAGCTTGGCTTTCTCTGGCGTAATCAGGACAACTCCTCCAGCAACAATGCTGGTGGAGGATCCTTCCATATGCATGACCCATTCTTCCTGGTCAGCCTCTTCTGCTTGCATATCCCTTATCTCAGGCTCAGCGCCCTCGTCGTGGGTGTATTCAACAACGAAGTCTACGATAGCTTGGCCCTTAATTGCTCCTTGAGGGCGGTATTCGATGTCAAACTTGTTTAACTCTATCGACCACTTTACTAGCCTCCCTGAAGTTTCGGGCTTGCATAGTATTGTCCGGAGCTGCTGGTTCATTAGGACTCGGATAGCGTGGGCTTGAAAATTTGGTCTTAGCCATCGAGCAGTGATGACCAAAGCTAAGGCCATTTTTTCTACCCTCAGGTGCTTTTCTTCCGCTCCACTGAAGGCTTTACTAGTGTAGTATACGGGTGCTTGCACCCCGGCCTCTTCCCTTACCAACATCGAGGTTGATGTTGTTTTTGATATCGATAAGTACAAGTAGAGTACTTCCCCCTGCTTCAGCTGGTTGATCATTGGCAGGTGGCTGAGGTAGTTTCTAAGCTCGCTGAAGGCCCTGTCGCACTCCTCGTCCCAGTGGAAGGCCTTTCTCAACAGGCGGAAGAAGGGGAAGCATTTATCAGTAGCACGAGAGATGAATCGGTTGAAGGCTATGATTTTGCCGGCTAAGTGCTGTACTTCCTTTATGTTTCTGGGCACTTACATCTCGAGGATTGCCTTCACCTTCTAGGGGTTGGCCTCTATCCCTCTTTGGGACACCATGAACCAGAGGAATTTTTCGGTCGACACCCCAAAAGCGCACTTGCTGGGATTAAGCTTCATTTTATACTTTTTCAAAGTTTAAAAAGTCTCATCTAAGTCTGAAAGGTGTTGCTTGATTTAAAGATTTTTTACCAGCATGTCGTCCACGTACACCTCGATGTTCCTACCAATTTGGCCCCAAAACATTTCGTTGACTAGTCTCTGATAAGTCACCCTAGCGTTCTTCAATCTGAACGGCATGACTCAGTAACAGTAGAGCCCTTGGTTAGTGATAAATGCGGTTTTCTCTTGATTGGGCTCGTACATCTTAATCTGGTTATACCTTGAGAAGGCATCTATGAAGCTAATGGTTTGGTGGCTGGCTGTTGAATCGACCAGGGTGTCGATCCTGGGGAGTGGGAAGCTGTCCTTCAGGCATGCTTTGTTCAGGTCGGTGAAGTCAACACACATTCGCCATTTCTGGTTCGACTTCCGTACCATCACCACGTTGGTTAGCCAGTTGGGGTAGTGAACTTTCTTCACGAAACTGGCTGCCAACGGCTTCTCCACCCCTTATTGGACTGCTTGGTTGCGTTTTAGGGCAAAATTTCTTTTCCTCTATTTGATGGGCCTCGAAGGCCGAATTCACATTCAGTTTTTGCACAGCCACTTGGGGGTTTATCCCTGGCATGTCCTCGTGTGTCCAAGTAAATACATCCTAATTTTTTTTATAAGAAAATCCCTCACCCGTAAACTCTATTGGTAGGTCTGACCCCACCTGGGTTGTTCCGTCTGGTGTGTTGGTGTTGAGGATGATGTCCTTCCAGCTCTCCCCCCGGTTTTGCTACTACTCGAACCCTTTTATCCTAGACTTTCAGGCTTTCAATTGACATGCTCTCTATAGGGATTGACTCCCCTTTGAGCGAAGCCATATATCATTCCCTTGTTGCCACTTAGTCCCCTCTAACTTCTTTGTCGGGAAGCGCATCATTAGATGATACGTTGATGTGACTGTTTTAAGTTGGTTCAGTGCAGGCCTTCCGAGTATTGTGTTGTAGGCTAAGGGACAATTAACCACTAGAAAATCTATCACTCGGGTAGTTTGACATTCTCCCATGCCAGCTGTGACGGGAAAGTTGATTGTCCCTAGTGGAAGCAATCGGTCACCATATATCCCACCAACGGTGTTTGGATGGGCCTAAGTTTGTCTCGCCCGATTCCAATCTGATCAAAGGCAGGGAGGTAGAGGATATTTGTTGAGCTACCATTGTCGATGAGGATGCGGCATGTGAGGTAATTTGAGACGACCAAGGTCACCACCAAGGGATCGTTGTGAGGTTGACTTACCCTGGCAGAGCTAGACTCTCCTCCCCCCGCGAAGCCTCCGGATATCACCCTTATCTCCCCTATGGGTCCATCAGGCCTTCTTCCTTCTCGGGTTAGGGGGTCCCATCGGGCACTCTTACGCCTAATCTGTTGTTGGTCAGCGACAAACCTCTATAATCGGTCTCTTTGAATCAGGGCTTCAATTTGCTCTTTCAAGTCGAAGCAGTCGTTGGTGTCGTGGCTGTAGTCCCGATGGAAACGACAATACTTGTCGCAGCTCATCTTCTCCGGTGGGGCGCGGATTCTCTCGGGCCATTTGATACTACGATCGTCCCTTATGTGCACAAATACCTATTCTATAAGTGCATTAAGAGGTGTATAATTTTAAAACTTACTCGGTGGAAGGTTGACCCGTGGCCTTGTCTTGTGAATGCTGCCACTTTCTCTAGCCCAGGGCCCCCTTTCCTCCCGGGGTGCTTGCTGTGGCTCCCTTTTCCTTTTATCGTGGTGCGGATTATACCTGGCATCTCATTCTCATATGGTATTAAAGGTGTCCTCAGCATTTATATGCTGCTACGCCTTCACCATGAGATCGGCCATCCGGGTCAGGGGGGTTCTTTGATAGAGAGAACAGGAGTTTGGAAGGTGCTAAACCCACCATTAGGGATGCCACAATCATCCTTTCATCGACGTCATTGACTTATAGGGTCTCCTTGTTAAACCGGTACATGTAGTCCCGCAACGACTCCCCCTATTCTATTTAATGTTCAGGAGGTGGGTAGCCGGCTTGAGATGTCGTTGGTCACCAATAAAATAACCAACAAATTGCTGGCTTAATTTCGTGAAGTTAGATAAACTTCCAGATTTCAGCCGGCCAAACTAGACTCTGGCGAGGCCCTTGATCGTCGTTGAAAACGCTTGGCACATTATCTCATCAAGCACCGCCTGGAGGCTCATATATGTCTTGTAGGCCTCCAGGTGATCTACGGGGTCCTCACCTCCGTCAAACATTTCCATCTTCGGTGGCTTGAACTTGTCAAGGAGAGGTCAGGTCATTACCTCTGCAGTGAAAAGGTAATCGGCCCTTTAGATGAGCTTGTCGATGATGGTTGGGGCTTTGCCTTTCAGTGCCTTCCTCATCGACGCCATCTCCTTCCTTACGTCCTCCATCTTCTCCTCCCAAGATCCTGGGATACAAGCTCTCTCTTCCTGGCGGCTTTCTCAAAACCGTGACACCGAGGCACTCTCATCTTCGTGTATTTGATCTTGGCTTCGGTTTGGAGGGATGTGAGACCTTGGCTGCCCTACATCTTCGTCGCCCAATGTGCCTCTCCACCCTCTCAACTCTAACATGATCTCCCAGTTTTACTCTATTAGCAACTGTACATTCGTTGTGAGCCCTTGGATCTTCCGCTCAAGCATGTTGACCCTCGGGGTTTCGAGGCATGCTCCATCAGAAATAGAGGCTTTTAGTCCATCGACTCCATTGATGTGGTTGTGCTGAGCCGCCATCAACTTGGCGTTAACCATGCAAACCTTCAGTACTGCTGAAAACAATCATTCCAACAGACGGCGCCAACTGATGACGTGCTGAGGAGGAGCCTTCTTTCGCGCCAACCAGATGGCCCACAATCTGCCCAAGTTCCTGCTGGAATGCTTCTCGTGCACATTAGACAGTAAAGGGTTAGGGAGCTAGTGCTGGCAGTGCACCGGTTT
>JAOXJP010225773.1:0-11613 GCA_025762735.1 Platanus orientalis | reverse complement strand
TTTATCCTTTCTAGTCTTTCCACTCATCCATCTCAGCATCCTCATTTCAGCCACACTCATTTTATGTACTTGTTGTTAATGTGAGGTGATGATTTAAATTGAATGAGTGAAATATTCTATTTGTCTGATATTTTAAATGCCCTAAACATAATGGATTAATGAAATTTATTGTTGCTATATTGCAAATAGGCATAATTCTTTAATTTGAGTTGAAATGATGCCTTATGGTGCTATTTATTATTATCCCTGCATATTGAGATGCGGAAGGGACCCCTAGATATGAGATTTGGAGCCGCCTCCGTGGTTGGATTCAGTTTTCGGTAACAGTCAGGTGGACGCACCTGTTACTAGCTATCCCTGCATATCGAGATGCAGGAGCTCCCAGGCATGGTGACCTAGAGCTGTTAACGTGACCCCAGGGGGTGATCACTAGGCCGGGTTCATGGGGCCATAGAGCCTATCCCCGCCTATTCGAGACGTGGAAGGGATCCCCAGACTTGATCAGTCCGGAGCTACTGACGCGACTGTCCTACTAGGAAGATCACTAGGCGAAATCTAGGAACAGTATTATATATGCTAGTCTCCATGATATGAGGATGGTGTGGTTGTACAGTTGCCATTATAGGCCTATTTCTTATACATAGTGATACCTGATGGGATTGCCTAATATAGGTTAAATCATTATTTTTTTGTACTATTGTTATTTATGAGATGACAAATGTTCTACTTTATTTGAGATAGATCGATGTTGTTTACATTATCAGTTGGTTGCATTTTATATGCATATCTTATGTTGTTGATATTATCTATTGGCTGTATCTTATATGCCTATCTTGATGATGGTTGTCTGCTTATTGTGAGTGCGTGTGTATGCTATAAACTGTTGAAAGGTGGTTTACTTATTGGGCATGCGTCGTTGACCCAAATATCAAACATCTCACAGAGGAAACACCACTACTTGCAGCTCATGCTGGGCACCATGATCCGAGGCGAGTCTAGTCGAGCCTCCAAGTATATTATAGAGTCAGAGTCCTCTTATGTCATGTATAGTTATAGGGTTAGAGGGGCTTTGTGGACTTTGATGTATTTTTTGGATACTACACTTTTTTTTTGTACGGATTCACATAAATCTGGACTCTTGTAAATTATTCTTTTTGTTATATGAGAAGGGAGGGCTCTCTGGTGGACAGCGTTGTTTATATACATATGCTTTGGAGTGTTTTGATGTGTTCTATCAAGTTTTCCCTTATTAATGTGGGATTTATTTTCCCACGGGTCCTACTTACGGGGAGATGTTGCCAATATTTTTACTGGGGATTAATGAGGTAATGTGTTCGCTTTAAATGCCACGCGTTGGCATTCGGCAAGAAAAGCTAGATCCAGGGCGTGACAGTTTGCCTTTATATAGGCTTACAACCTTAAACAACTAGAAACTTCCTAAAATCCTAAACTTGCTGGTTAAGTTTTCTAAAACATAAAAACTCTCTAAAAACTTATTTTCTTAAAAAATTAAAACTACTAAAACTTAAAGACTTTCTATAAAGCACTATTCCCGTTTTTATTGACACCCTTTTAGTAATTTGGTCATAATTTACCCAAATCACCTAAGATTTGCACAATCTTGGTCTCGTTAGAAAGGTAAGTGAATAACCTATCTAATAACACCAAAATTAAGCAAAAAAAAAGTTTTGCCAATAAAAAAATTTTGGGTTTAATGTTAAAAACAGTATAAATACCAACCCCCCCCCCAAAAAAAAAAAAAAAAAAAAAACTAAACTAACCATGGCATTATTGGCCTTATTACAAAAATTACCCACCACTTAAAAAATTTGAATTGACCCTACATAACGTGTAAATTTAAATCGTGCCCTCTTATGTGGAGGTACATACATAAATCACATGATGTTGTCCGCATCTAAGGATCAACCCATTAACTAAGCTCAGTGCCTATGAGTAGTCATGAACATTCGCGGGTAGTCATAACTACCCACAAAAACCTAGCGGGTAGTCATGAACCCTCGCAGTAATGTGGTTGATTTTATAACCACCATATAACCCTAAAACTTGATAGTATCTCTTTTTCTCAAGTAACTTGCAGAGCTTGTCTTCAGATAACTGCCAAGGTACGAACACCTCTTATTCCACATTAAATCAATACTAATACGACTTAGAAACAAATAAAAAACATATGCAACATTAAGTGTCTTCATAAGATGAGCGTGTTGGGGTTTTTAACACCTTTTCCACACATATTCAAACAGCTTACCTAGAATCTCAGCTTGTAGAAAAACACTAGAATCATACACTATAAAGACTTGTATATCATGCTTGTCATAAGATCTATAACATGACAAACGATGTCCAATTGCATCGTTAAAGAGAGTTTGGTGGCGATTTCAAACAACACACATACTGTAACACCTCACACCTAAATTATTAGGAAAGTTGGAGAAATCAGGACTCGACAATTTAGATCAAATTTGAACCCTTTTGTAATTTCAAGTGCGAGGACCATCCTCAATGTTCAAGTGACCTAAACATAGTTTAGGATGAGTTGGAGGACCTTTGGACCACATAGGTTGGGCTTTGGAGACCTAAGTTGAAGAAACCTAAAAATTAAACAAATCGTAGTCGTGACCTGTACACACCTCATAATTGATCACAATCATGACTTATACACAAACCCGGTGACCAATCACAAAACTCCCAGGTGGTGTGATCAATCACACACAAGAGACACAACTTTTGGGTGTTGAAAATCTTACTCATGACCTGTACACAAACCCCACGCCCGGTCATAGTTTTGACCTACACACAAACCCCATGACTAGTCATAGTTGTGACCCGTATTATGACCCGAGCACGAAAACCGTGAAATACGTGAGTTTTTTTAATTCGATCCCACATAAGTGAGATCTCGTTTGTGACAAATATAACTATATTTTGACCTCATTTGGGTCTAACAAACCTCTTAGAACATAGAAAGAAGAGGGAGAGAGAGAATTGCGAGATTTGCGAGAATAGAGAAGAATGAATAGAAATTCTTCCCCAATTTGGTAAACTCAATCCATCATTAGGAATTTTTGCTACAATAGGTTATTTTCTTCTATGAACTACTTAGTTTCGTTTATTTGATGTTAGATCTACACTAATTTCTACAAAGGAATTGAATGAGAAATTGAAGAGAAGAAGCTTGCGCAAGAAACAAGGATTTGAAAAGATTGTAAGTAATCTTTCTCACTATGAGTTTTATAATGCATTTTCTCTTTAGATCTCTTAGATCACTGTGTTTTAGTTATAAAAACTCTTTGGAATCTCTGAAAACTATGTATGATCATTGAATTTAAGCCTCTTTGTACGTACCCTTATTACCATGGCTAGTATGTGGTATTTTCTTCTTGGAATTCTTAGATTATGTGAACTTGTGTGTGAATCCCCTGAAATTTCTGGAGAGCTATGCTCTAAATCATTGAATCCCACTTGATCCTTGGATCCAAGGCCATTTGGTAAGTAATCTTACTTACTATGGGTGGTGTGATGTGATTTCCTCTTTTGATTTTTAGACTATGTGATATTATCCATGGAATCCCTTGAGATTATTGAAAATCCTTGAATTCAATCCATTGAACCATACTAGATCCATGTATTCTAGCTTGCTTAGTAAGTATTTTGTTCTTTTTTTTTTTTTTTGGAGAGGTAAGTATACTCCATTTTTTATTGGAAATTCTGAAAATTCGGTAAATCTATGCTTTGAACCATTGAATCTTGTTTGATCTTTAGACCTACACTTATTTTGTGAAATATTATTGTTTTTAAATGTTATATGGACTGACTGATTTCCTTCATGGAATCCTTTAGATCATGTGAAATCTGAATTTTCCCTATGTGAATCTTTGTAAATCTGTGTGAAATTGTGAATCCTTTAAGATCTACACTATTAATGATCAAATTGATTGACAAACTTGCTTTGTCCTTTGTTTAGGAACACTAGAATTGATATTTGGATGATCTCTATGATTAGGTTCACTGGGAAATCATTTAAACTTGTGAATTTCTGTAGATTTGTATTGAACCCATTGATTTTATTAAACTATATGCTTTTTACGTGATTTTATGAACTATGTGGACCATCAAATTCTATTACATGTTTTGAATCATTGACTTATGTGAAATCTTTGAGAACTATTGTGACTCCGATCTTATGAATATCGAATTATGTACTACTATCGAATCCAAGTGAATCACATGCCTTCGAGATGATTGAACCATGGCAGTGTCATGCCTATTTTGTTTGACACAAAATAGAGCTATTCCAATTATTGAACCTATTTGAACCTTCGGACTTATTGATGTGAACCCTTTTGGACTTCGAATCTTTGACTGATTTTGGGCCCTGTCACTGGGCTAAGTGTGACTTTCAAACTTTGATCTCGTTAGCCTATCACCGGCCTAAGTATGACCTTTGGATTTCGGACATGCTCTTTGGTTCATAGACTTTTGGGCCTATTTATGGGGCTAAACAGAAACTCAAGACCCTTCCTTGGGGTTATAGCAAGGACTCAGGACCCTAAGCATAGGGTTGACCAGAGCATACGAATACTTTGCTTTGAGCCTTTGGACATTGAACATTGAACCTTTTGAACATCAAACTTCGAACACTTCGAATATCGAACTTTGAACACATTGAACCATGTGAACTCCGGACCTTTGAAGTATTGAACTTCGAATCGTGAAGTTAGAATTATTTATTTGAGCTTAGAGCTTTGTATTGATCATTTGATTTCAGTATGATATTTAACTATTGTTCAGTTATACTAGCATTATTGTGATTAGTATTTCGATCTCTATTTAGTTCAACATTGACCTTTGGACACGCTAGTACTCAGATATATGCTTTACTTCATATTGTCTATAGTCAGTTAGATTGCTTATAGGTTGAGACTAACCCAACTGTTTTTTTTTTTTCTTTTTCAGACCAACTATTATTACAGGTCCCCCATCCGAGAGACCTGTTACGACATCCTCAACTTTTCTTTTCATTCTTCATTGTTATTTTGGACATGTTTAGGATCCTTTATATTTTGGGTCCATACTTTTGGTATAGTGGATATTCATTTCCTTTTGTTTGCGATACGGGTGAAAAGACACCCCATTGATGTAGACTATGGGTATCTACTATTTTGGATCTATTTTGGAGATATTATAGTATTTTTTTCTGCTGCAACCTATTTTTATTAGACTATCGTGATATATTGAATATTGATGTACACTTTCGCATTTATCGAACTAAGAATGTGCATAAGCTTTCACAAACTATTGAATTCTGATTATTGAAATTAAATGGACTTAAAACACTTAAAATAATTTGGAACTGAGAATTAGTGGACTATTGGACTTTGGTTTATTGACCCATGATTTGAGCTATTCTAATTATCAAATTGTGAAAGTGACGATTTGAATCCACGACGCTTACGGATCTCATATCTGAGTCCGGGTTTGAGGGCATTACATATATACTCCCAAAGTACTTATTAAAAAAATAAACCGCCAAAGTAAAACTACATGCAGCTTGATCCTGAAAAACCAAACCCATGCTACATTTTGGGTACAATTGCAATCATAAACTTCTCAAATCAGCCCCGGACAAGCTAAAATTTTGTTCATTTGACTTAGGACTTTGAAAGTGACTAGAATTGACCAAAAACACTCCTCAAAAAACAGCTACAAAATCATACCACTCGAAAACTTGAGATCTAAGTTTCTTAAATTTTTTTGAAGAAATCTCTTCAAAACAAATCAATACTTTCCAGTCTCCAAAAAATATGTTGTAAAACTAACCAAAAAATACTTTAATTCACGATCTATCATCATCAGGAAATTTTCCCTTTTGTCACCATATAGCAATCTGAACGGAATGTTAACAGGCGCTGTATGGATTGCTGATATCACTAGGACAGTACTATAATTAAAAAATTATGATATTTTTAGGTAATTAAAAGCTTTGATATTATGTAGAAGTTGATCACTTCGGAATTACTTGATCTAAATAGAGAGCTGCTACGATTTGGGGATGAAGAAGCATAACACGACAATGAGAAGAAAGAAAGATACATGAATGGAGAAGTAATCATATGAATAGTACTCTCTCACTATGGTCCATTTTGTTTTGAGGCATTACGTGAAGGAGATGAGCACAAAGTGAAAGATGGATGCTTTAACTTTCTTTTCTTTCTTAAAATTTGTTGTTGCCTATCTAAAAACAAAGCTTCAGAAGATTGGAAAAGGGCAGAGGTTGACTTGTGGGGCTGAAGACCTTCTAGTTTCTTGCATAAGGAGGCAGAGGGTAGGTCAAGTGGTTTTCTTGTAGCTTGGAACAAGAAGTCGATAGAGATTTTGGACCATATGATAGAAGAGTTCAACATCTCCATTTTGTGTCAGAATTGGGATGATGGCTTCCAGTGGATTTTCAAGGGTGTGTATGGTCCTTCCGATCAAGAGGAGCTTCAGAAGATTGGGAAAAGGACATAGGTAAATTTTTGGAGTCGTAGACCTTTTAGTTTCTTGCATATGAAGGCGGAGGGTAGGTCAAGTAGTTTGTCTGTAGCTTGGAACAAGAAGTCGATAGAGGTTTTGGACCACGTGATAGGAGAGTTCAATATCTCCATTCTGTGTCATAATTGGGATGATGGTTTGTGGTAGATTTTCACGGGCATGAATAATCCTTCCTATCAGGCGGAGCGTAAGCATACATGGGATGAGATTTCTCAAATCTTCTTAAGGTAGCAGTTGGCATGGTACGTCAGCATGGACTTTAACATAGTTCGATGAATTGGCATACCTCTCAAATGAGTAGATTTTTTGAGTTTCGTTAACCAGCACAGCTTGAATGATTTTCCCCTGAAGGGTGTTACATTAACATGGTCAAGTAAAGAAGAGGTTTTTGCCATGAGTAGGATCAACTTCTGCTTTGTTTATACAAAATGGGAAGATAGGTATATGCATGTGTAGCAAGAGACCCTCCCAAACTCGACGTTGGACCAACTTCCCATCCTTCTAAAGAATGAAGGCCATAGGCGGGGCCCTATGCCTTTTCAATTTGAGCTGATGTGGCTCAAAATGCCAGGGTTCAAGGAGTTGGAAGTGGTGGAGATCATTACAGAGTGAAAGCTCAGCTAGTTTGTCTTCAGATAGAAGTTAAAGGAGCAGAAAAATTAAAATCAAAGGTTGGAACAAGGTGGTTTTTTGGGAGGTTGGAGGTGAGAAAGGCACATAGTCTCAAGTCCATCAAGGAACTGAATAAGAGGGAGCAGGAATCAGCCTTATTAGTTAAGGAGAGAAGACAAAGAGGAAAGGAGCAATTGGGGTATTTGAAAATCATTAGGATGGAAGAAATGAGCTGGCAACAAAAATCAAGGTGGATTGTCTTAAAAGTGGGGACAAAAACACTTCCTTCTTCCATAAAATAGCTAACACAAGGGAGAGGATCAATTGCAACAAGAAAGTGAAGAATGGTGATTACTAGATTTCTTGGGAAGAAGAGGTGGAAGGTTTCATCATGTCCTTTTATCAAAAGCTGTATGAGGAACCTTTTTAGTAGTGCCCCGTTTTAGAGGGAATTGAATTTGACAAGATTCTGAAAGAAAAGAGTAGTTGGCTGGTAAGACCTTTTGAGGAGGAAGAAGTTTTGGCAGAGTTAAGAAGTTTACGAAAGGATAAAGCCCTGAGGACAGATGCAATTCTCATGAAATTTTATAAGTTTTAAGTTAGGTACGGAAGTGATGGCAGCCTTAGCAGAATTGAACAAGAGAGCTGTGTGGAGTAGGAGTTTGAGCTCTACATTCATCTCTTATTCCAAAGAAAGGAGGAGCGGAAGAGCTAAGAATTTACCACCCTATTAGCTTGGTCGTCTTAATAAGTTGTTGTCCAAGAATTTGACTTTGAGGTTAAATGAGGTGATGCAGTTCATTATAACGCAGTCCCAAAGTGCGTTTGTCCATGCTAGGCAGATTTTAGATTGTTCCTTGATCGCCAACGAATGTATTGATACAAGACTGAAAGAGGGCAGGCAGGTGGTTATTTTCAGGATTGACAAGGAGAAAGTTTAAGCTCACGTCAATTGAAATTTTCTGGATTACTTAATGAAGCAAATGGGATTTGGGCAGAATTGGCACAACTGGATAAGAATACGTGTTTCTTCTCCGTCTTTCTTGGTGTTGGTTGATGGGACTTCTAAAGGTTTCTTCTCTGTATTTGTTGACTTTCTTTTCATCACAGTTGCTAGAGTGCTTGGGAGGCTAGTGCAAAAGGCAG
Source organism: Platanus orientalis (assembly GCA_025762735.1). Lineage (NCBI taxonomy): Eukaryota > Viridiplantae > Streptophyta > Magnoliopsida > Proteales > Platanaceae > Platanus > Platanus orientalis. The sequence continues at coordinate 3,303 of JAOXJP010225773.1, read as the reverse complement.
AAGAAGCGAGCTTGCTGAAAGGATTTAAGGTGGGATCTGATGGAGTGCCCATATCATTGATCCAACTTGCAAGTGAATCCTTATTTCTCTTGGAGGAGGAACTAGAGTGCTTTCAAAACTTGAGGTGCATCTAGTTGTTAATGGAGGCAACTTCTCGGTTAAAACTTAATCTCCAGAAAAGCAAGATAATGGTAGTGGATCAAGTTTCTTGCATTGAGGAGCATCTGCGAAATCTCCTCTCCCGTCTTCCTCTTGGGGCGAGATATCGATCTAAAGCAATCGGGACGCAATGCTTGAACAAGTGGAGAGGAAGTTGTTCTCTTGGAAAGGTAGAAACCTTTCAAAAGGTGGCAATCTCAATCTTGTAAAGAGCGTTCTTTCGGGTATGCCCACATATTTTATACCCCTTTTTGAAACCTCTGCTTCTGTTGTAGCAAAGATTAATAAGCTTGAAAGAGATTTCTTGTGGCATGGCGCAAAAGGTGAGAAGAAGCTTCATTTGGTCGGCTGGAAATCTATTTGCCAACCATTGCGGTGCGGAACCTTGGGGGCTAAGTCTTCTCATTTGATGAGCAGAGCTCTTCTTGGTAGATAACTATGGCGGTTTGGGAAAGAGAGGCAGAGTCAATGGAAATCCGTCATTTCTTCAAAGTATGGGGAGAAAGAGGGTGGCTGGTATAGCAAGAGGCCGGAAGATCTTTATGGTGTGGGGCTATGGAAAGGGATCTTCAAAGGCTTCGAATCATTTTCCAAAATGATCTCTTTCCAGGTAAACAACAATGAGAGAGTGCGGTTCTAGCATGACCCGTGGTGCAATGATGTTCCCTGTCTTAGTCTCTTAGATCGTATCCTTCCCTCTTTAGTTTGGTCTCAAATAAAGAAAGATCAGTCAAAGATCACATGGTGAGAACAAGAAGTTTTTGCTCATGGAATTTGCAGTTTAGGCGGAATTTCAATAATTGGGAAGTGAGGTAAGTTTCAAGATTAATGTGGAAGTTGGAGGCTCCTATTGGGAATAAGAAGGAGGATAGGAGGCTGTGGGTTGGAGGCAAGGAAGGTCTCTTTTCAGTGAAGTCCTTTTAGCTTCCATGGCTCATCATGAGAAGGGGAATTTTCCGGCCAAGCTCATATGGTATCCCATTGTCCCTTCCAAGGTCTCTTTTTTTCATGTAGCTGACCTATGAAACCAGGTTCCTACAGTGGATATTCTCATATTGCAGGAAATGTGTTTGCCTAATAGATGCAATATGTGCTGCCAAGAGGCTGAGTCAGCGAGTCATCCTTTTATCCACTGTTGGGTCACCAATGCGCTTTGGAGTTCCATCCAAAGTCGGTTCAAGGTTTGTTGGGTTTTCCCTCACTTGATGGAGTTGCTTTGCCATTGGGGAAGTACCACAGCCATGCTCAGCTCTAATGGGAAGATCATTTGAGGTTGTGTCCCATTAGCGGTTTGCTAGAGTATTTGAAAGGCAAGAAATTCCAGAATTTTTGAAGAGGTTATGCTGGAGACTCACAAGGTACATAACAAGATCTTTGCCAAGTTATCCATGAGCCCTTCATTCCATGAGTTGAAGTTTCATGATTGGATCTTTGACTGGGATTCCATTATGCTTCGGTTGTAAAGGGGTGTTAGATTGAGGGCTTAGGGGGATTGTTTGTTTTTCTTGTGCTTGTTGTCCTTCATGACAAATACATGAATTATACAATGTATTTACAACAATACCCTACCAGGCGTACTTCGACAGAATTTCCCTTATTACTATCGTTGTTTTTCTTGGTAAGTAAAGCTTTGTATTCAAGAATCTCAAAATGACAAGGTGCTTCTATTTTCACTGGTCCACTATTCATAAAAGATTCCAAGATTATGGCTTCTCGAACTTTTATTCAAGTTGGATGCTTTAATTTCAACCCCACCTAAAAAAACTAGCACTCTACAGTTCCATACTTCTTTTTTTTATGAACTACAGTTCCATACTTTTGGAACAGCACACTTGTATTTGGGGTTCAAACCTTTCATTGGTTATTAAAAATTCTTATTTCATCTATCCAAAAAGATAATGGCATTGATAGTCGTTTTGCTATTGATCAAGTTGCCATTTCTCTTAACATGTGACTGTGATGCAGGACAGCCTAGTGTTGGCTGCTAACCTGCAGGTTCTGGGCCCACAAAAGAACTACGACAGACCTCCTCTTGGGTTCTTATTATCAAATAGGTGATAGGCATAAGAAAAATCAGTAATCTCACGGGGTCTGCCACAAGACTAATAACTCACACAAGGTTTGGTTATGGTTCTGGGAAAGTCTGCAGGCCAAATTATATAAGGAATATAGAAGTTCAGGTTTAGATATATGTGATGCAGGTCAAAGTTTCTACTGGTTTTGCCTTGAAACAAAGGTGATTGGTCGCATGTATGGGTTTGAAAAAAAAGGGTCTGCTATAGAAATAAAGAAACTACAAGTACATGCAGGTTAGGGTTTAACAGGTACAGTTGTTAGGACAGATCAGAGGGTTCGTGGATACAGAATTTATAAGGCCGGCCTCGGTCTGCAGAAAGCTTCTGGAGGTTTCAGATTGGTCAATGGGTATAGGCCTTAGAGAAAATTACCAAATCAGTTTATAGGTAGATCTCTTGCAAGGTTTAGCAAAGGGTCTGCAGGACTTATTTGAGTGGTTTCTGACTTAACCATAAGGTTAAAACCCGAAGGACAATATCTGGAGAGCCACACGAAAGCCCTATAGAATTGTTTCTGGTTTAAAGATCTGGGACAGGTCTAATATAGGCCCAGGTGGCAGGTGCTGCCGCAGAGTTCTGTTAAGCACAAAACTCTCCAGAGAGTTTATTTGATCGGTGGGATACAGTTTTGATATCAAAACAAGAACAAGGGATTTTAGAAGTAATGCAGCATCTCACTGCAAGAGCAGGGTCTTGGCCTCTCAACAAGATTAAAGAAACCCTAGAAATCTCTCACTAGGTAAACCATTTTCGGGTTCGGAACCACCAGCCATGGGCAAGGAAGCAAGAAACCTCTTATTCAATCATTGATTGAAAATACAAAAGTTAAACACACAACACCTTCTAAAAACCCATTACAATGCTCAATTCCCAAACTACCCTAAAACAATAATCCTAATGACCTCTAAGTCCTCTAATTAGAACAGAAAATAATGAATAAAGTAACATAAAAAAACTAAATTAAGTTCTAAAATATCATAAACAAAACTCTACAATGTGCTACATGATGGCCTCCATGATTGGTCAAGAGATTTGGCCCCACCAAAGAACACGTGGACCCCACATAGGC
>JAOXJP010225772.1:0-11613 GCA_025762735.1 Platanus orientalis | reverse complement strand
AATGTGATCATCAGCATGTCACCATGCCTTAACTACATTTCAGGAAACTCATCAACCCCATCTTCCTCCTGTTGCTCCCAGCTTGCCAGTGTTGTCAGGTCATCTCCACAGTGCCTATGTGAGGTCCTCAACGGTGGTGGCTCTTCACTGGGCCTCAACATCAATCAGACTCAGGCTTTGGCTCTCCCCAATGCATGCAATGTCCAAACTCCATCTATTAGTCGGTGCAATGGTAAGAAACTCCCTTAAATTTTCTTTTTCAAAGACCCACAAACCCTCCTGTTTAAAATAGTGCAGCAGATCTCACTTAGAAGTGCTCGTGATGAACACTTTCTACTGGTTGGTTGAGCCCACAGCTCAATCCAACACTCTGTACTAGTGTTCGCAGCTCTTAAATGAATCAATTATCCGACTCTCCTAAAACCCTAAGGTTGTAAAAGAGGTTACTCCCCTCCGGAGGAATACTCCTAGATACTGTGTGCATATTCTGGCACTACTAAGGGAAAATAGGTGCCAGACGAGAGAATAGTTGTGTCCACTGGGAGACTTGAACTAGTGACCTAAAACATGCTCTATACCATCTTAAATGAAGCAATTAACCTTCTCTCATAGAACACTAAGGTTGTGGAAGAGGTTAGAGTTAATATACTTGATAAATATTTTAATATCACATACGAGGAAGGGAGCTAAAATAGTGATTTTAAGTTTTAATTTGCTTTCTTACTTAAGAAACATGAACTGTACTTGGACGATATTTCTAAACTTCTGTAAACTTGGCTCTTATTGGGCAGTTGCTTCCCCGGCGGACTCTCCTGCTTCCCCAGCGGACTCTCCAACAGGAACACCAGACTCAGTGCCAAGCATTCCTTCAGGTACAAAATATTTAAGATTTACTCAACTCTAGCCTGTTATAACTGAATAGATTTTCTTCTTTATATAACAGTTGAGGATATAGTATACAATTTATTAATAGAACTTTCACATTTTAAGACACGAACCTCTCTTGGTCTGGTTGTATTTCAGACTTCAAAAAACTTTGGATTTTGCTCATTTCTGTCACTAGAATTTCATGTTATCATTTGCATGGATGCAGGAGGCGGATCTAAGACTGTTCCATCAACAGACGGGGATGTGTCAGATGGAAGCACTGTCAAATTGCCGTTTTCTCTGGTCTTCTTCCTTCTCTTCATTACATCATACGCTTCAACCTTCACCACCTTCTGAGCTCGATCTCTTTGTCCTTGGGCTGTCCTGTGACTCTTTGTATGCCCGGCAATATATCTATTGACTCTTGTTTCATTCTTTTTTCCTTTTCCCTAGTTGAGTGGCATTGTATTATTTAATACCTCTTATGGGGTTGTTTTAGTTTTGTATGAGTGAAGGGACGTTTTACTTTCCCTCCTATCAATAAAGATGATTCATTCATGGGTTATGCACGATAATGATTGGGAGAATACCAAGGAAACAAGGAAAAGCAAAAGACAATAACGTATCAAAATGCCATTATAATAACCTTTTCTACACTCAAAACTCATACAATTTTTTTACCAAAAAATTAAATAATAAAAGAAAAAAGAAACCCTCGTGCAATTTTGGGTGCAGTTGTAACAATACTAATGCATCAGATCCAACCAGAACCCTCCTTGGTTGTGAATATTACTAGTACTGGCTAGGATGGTGACCTCCTGAAAAGTCATTGTGTCGTAAAAGTGCGAATTTCTTCATTGACGTATGAATTTACTTGTCAATCTTAGCTTTCTGAATCAAGGGAGATAGGCCTTCAATACGTAATAGAATAAATACAGAGATATGGGATCTCTCTGTCTAAGACCACGAAAGTCCATGAAACTCTTTCTTGGAGACCCATTGGGTAGGATTCTAAAGGAGGTATAGGTTAGGACTGATGGATCCATTTTTGCCACCGAGGACTAAAGCCCATTTGATCCATGACATGAAGGATTTGAATACTTTTATTAATTTATTTTTAATTTTGTGCTTTTAACCCTATGCACCCCCACCTATTAGCCTATATGGTTACACATGGCCACACCAATTTTTGGTCACAAAAGATTTGCTCTCCTTTTTGTGCTTCAAGACCTAAAACAATGATGGGTTCTGTTATATTGAGGGTTGACATGGTACATCCATACTGTTCATCTTATAGGGGATCCTTTGGATTAAACCCGTACCAGGTCCACATCAGCCCCATGATCTATTGCGTCTATTCTCCCCCCAAAAGTGATCCCTTTACCCCAAATAAATAAATAAATAATAAAAGAAGTGGTCCTTGATTTTTTTTTTCATAAATCAATAAGGGTGAAAATATGTTTTTTTGTTCCCACATGATAGAGAGCTTTTGGCATGTGAAAAGGGAGAAGCAAATCTTCTGCAGCCAAAATGAGCATGATCAATGTGTGCCATGCACCACGGACTAACACATAATGTGTTTTTGACTTTGGTGCCTCTTTTGGCAGATACCTGCCTTTTTTAATTGAGCACTATTTTCTTTCGCACTTACCTTGTACACACCATGTGTTAGCCTAGCCCATGGTCTGGTCACACATTGGTCATAGAAAATTTGCACCTGAAAGAGGGTAACCTAGAAAAACACATGGACCTATTTTGGCTTGCCACCTAATCTACGACACATGAAAATCGTGTCATTAAAAAACCTCAAACACATCATCACCCAAAAAAAAAAAAAACAACAAACAAACAAACACATGGACCCATGTAATAAAAGTAAAACACGTGAACAGTTGGGGCTGGAATTGTGTACGGAAATTTGCTTTTCCTGATGTATTAGGATGACATCAGGGGACTGAATATCAGTACCTAAAAGTGACTTTCACTTTTTGGGGGGTGCTTATCACTTTTCAGCACTGACATGTCCACCCCCTAATGCTATCCTAATACATACAGAAAAACAGATTTCCGTATACAATCTTTTCCGGCGACTAATGGGACTATAAGTCTTGCAATTTAATTATGCAAGCATAATGATACTTTATAAACTCGATTTATGAACTAATCAAGCTTAATTGTTGTTATTAATCCCTCATCAAAACTAACAACCTCATTTCTAATTATGATAACCAAATCAGTATAAATTTGATTGAATTCATTACCAACAATCACCTCATAGCTACAAATGCCTTGGGAAACTCAAATGAAATGATTACATTACATGTGGCTGCCAAACACGATATAAATGAATACATTGATTTGGTTTCTCGTTTGGGATGAAACCATGCCTGTACAAAGTAAGTTCCCATCTGATGACACAGCAAGTGTGAATCCTGAGTCCACTTAAGGCCTTCTCTGTTCAACAACAAGCTCAACAGCGCATGTAGCTCTTCCAAAGGCTATCGCATGGTCTCCTGTGGAGTTACATGAAGAAACCGGAGGAAGAGGAGTCGGCTCGGGACTGAGACGGACGCAGAGCACACAGGGTGAGTACAGCAGTTAGATCACCTGTAGCGAACGCTAGTCTTCATGGTTACACCAGCGGCACTGCTGGTGGGATAGCAACACATGCCCGTGTCGTCGGTTATATGGTGTTTTGGAGCACCAGGTTAATGGAGCGCTCCATTCTGGCAAGTAACTAGACCCAAAATACATACTACGCCAACAATTCTTATAACTGGGGACACAGGCATGTGTTTCCATCCCACGAGCAGTGCCACTTGCATGCCCAAGAAGACTAGCGTTCGCTACGTGTGGCCAGACTGCTCTAGGTGTAGAGAAGGGAGGACGAGGATCGCAGGTTTGCAGCATACCAGTTGTGGCGATTGGGCATAGGATAAGGGTTTGTGGTGATTATTCATAGTACGAAACAGAGAAATAAGGAAGAAGAAGGAAGCAGGACCAGATCAGAGAGGCCATTGCCATGATGAGAGAGATCTGAAATGGGTCGTTTCTGGTGTGAAAAAACTTGAAATAAAAGAGAAGAAAGAAAGTGTAAGTAGGGGACAACAGCCGCTGCAGCGGGCTGTACATGGATACAAGAGAAGGAATGGTGTTGGGTGTTTAAACTATTGATTGAAGTAGAAAAAACGGCTTCTCATATGCCAAATAATTACTTGAAATGCCATTCGGTGTGGTGAGGTGCCGTGCAACCAACGATGGATATGGGCCTAACCACCGTCCAACCAATAAATGCAGTCTACGCAGAACCCTACACAAGCATTCTCATAATCCCGGGTTAAGCCAAGCATTGTAGTCAATGTTTATATTAAATATAATAAAATCTACTTTTAATAATGCTTATAAGAATTATTATGCTTGTGTTGTGCAAAGTGAGAAAAGAAGGAAACTCATATTATGTACGTGAGATGCATTAATTTGTAACATAATCGGAACTTCTGGGGTCGTGCTTCTATGGGCTCTAGTAGGCCCAAAGTAGGGCTCAATAATATCTCCCAGAAGCCCAGCCCTTAAGGCCTTATTATGATCCAACTTAATTCTATAGGCCTTGGGTCAGCCCTAGGCCTATTACTTTAATGCATGATAAAAGTTCAGGTCTCTGACATTAGGCAAGGCCAATGTTTGCCTAATTATGGTTAATGTCAAGCATTAGCTTAAAATTTGGCCTGGGGTCATTGGGCTGAAGTCTGGACTGGGCTTTTACAATTTTTTGGGCTTGGGCCCTGTGTGTTGCTGCTTGAGTTACATCCAGCATGGGAAATCAACGTCGGATAAGGAAATAATTAAAACAGGATTTGGAATCAGCAACTTTGACCGAGAAAAACAAAAACCTAGGTGATTCAGGTCAAGACTTCCCACCCCAACCTACACAAAAGAACTTAAATTTTGAAATGAGTTCATGAGTGTTCTTTTCCAGTTTTCAACCATTTTAATCTCGGCCCTTGGTTGAATCTAGTGGAATTTAAGTAGTTCCAATCAGAACAATCTGATCTGAGAAAAATGGGATATACTACTATAAGATTAAGTTCTACTTTAGCCCCCACCCCAAATAATAATAATAATAATAATAATAATAATAATAACAACAATAATAATAAAATAAAAATAAATAAAAAAAACCCTTCTACTTTGTACTTTGTCAGTGCTATTCTATTGATTGAACTCAATGAAATTTAACTAGTTCCAATCAGAAAACTTTGCCCTGAGAAAACTCTGATCTTGTTTTAATTAGATTAACATCTACTTAGTAATCTGACAGTGTTATCCTAATATTATTGGTTCAATCCCCTAAAATCTCAGAAACCATTCTTGTTCCACACATAGTATTGTTTATTTTAATATGTTCAATAATCAAAATTTTTCACTTAGGTCACATAATGCCAATTTTAATAACGCTATATAACTAGGTGAAAGTATTTGAGTGTTGATATAGCGAAACTAGGTTAAAAACTTATCTTCACCCTTCTAACATACCAACCAGGGACACTTGTTTCCCTACCAAAACAAAAAGAAAAATGCTAATTTGTTCACTCTTATCCTTTTTCTAGTGAAAATCTCTTATTTTCATCACAACCATATGGCTATTTTTGTTTTATTTCCAAGTTCTGTGAATGATGAAAATACCAGCTCGTTATGTGGTAAAGTAAATGCGGTTTTATGCCATAGTTCAACATTAAAAAGTCTTCTTCGGTCGCTAAGAACTAATCATTAACCTCCTTTCCTTATTAATAATAACAATAATAATAATAAGTTTATGACATGAATATAAACCAACAAATATGCAGGGAACAGACTGCTGGGTACGTAGAAAGAGAAAAAAAAAGAAAAAAACCCTCCCTAAAGTGAAGACCTAAGGATCGTTGGATGTAAGTCAAAGTCAAGTTATCGATGGCCCCACATGGCACCAAATTTCTTTGAAATCTTTGTTGGGAAGGCTTAATAGTTGTTGATTATAGGCACATAATCGCGTCCAAACAGGTGCCGAAGGAAACTGTTCTAGTGTACTTGGTGCGTTTAATACATGTTCCACATGAATGGACTGACAAAAAGTACGTTGGCGAGAGTGAATTGTATCCGCTCCCCTTATCATCTGCTCCTCTCTGCCCCTGTCAGGGGGGTGGGCACATCTGCACCAACAAGTGATTTTCATTTTTTGGGGGGTGTATTTCACTTGTCAGTGTTGATGTGCCTTCGTCGTCGTGACAGGGTGCAGAGAGGAGCATAAGATAAGAGGAGCGGATACAATCCTCTCCTGTATAATGAAACAGGTGTGAACACACGAAAGACGATAGTCTTTTTTTTAGGTTGACAAGTAAGTTAAAATGCTGAAGTGCTTTCTTCTCTCAAGATGATATGAACCCTTGATTCAAAGTCAAAGTCTAGTCATCAATGGCCCCGCTTCTTTGCAATTCTTTCTTCATTTAAGAAGACGCAGGAGGAAGTCAAAGTCAAGTTGCCAATGGCTCCACTTGGCACCATTTTCTCTGCAACTCTTTCCGTTTAAAAAGAGGAAGAAAATGTTCTGTCCGGATTTAGTGTAAAGATGGCTGTCTTGGACACCAGGGGACGACATGTGGAACAAATTGGTGGGCTAGATGAAATTTTGAAATACCACCCATTTTCTTCCATGTCGACCTCTGGGTTATAGACAGAAACATTTGTTGGAATTCAAAGAGTCCTTGACTGTAAAACAAAGTCAAGTCATCTGTGGCCCCATTAGGCACAGTTGAATTGGGAACAAAACCCTGTACATTTTTAAGACTATACGTCAAAGTCAAATCGTCAATGTCCCACTGGAAGATAAGATTGTGTTCATTCCCCTTAAAAACGCTAACCTCCGCTTTGTGTCAGGAGGCAGACACGTCAGCACTGAAAAGTGAATTACACTTTTTGGTGGGGCGCATATCACTTTTGGCTCTGATGTGTCTGCCCTGTGACATAAAGTGGAGGTTAGTGTTTTTTAAAGGAAGCTGACACAATCCTCTTTGCCCCACCGGGCATCATTTTTCTCTCATTTGGGACGATTCAAAGTCATCAATGGACAATGACACGAGTTGGCACCATTAGTTTTTGGGTTAATTACATAAACTCTCCTTGAAGTATTTCTCAATGTACTATCTAACAATACAAACCCACTGTCTAAAAAGATTTTAGGTACTGGACAAACGAAAATGACGTTTTACTGTTTTACCAATATAAAAATTTAATTATAATAAAAATAAAAATATTTTTTTGAAAACCCTAAACTACCCTTTTCTTTTGTAGCCATCAAATGCCCTAAACCGTTTCCCCGTTCACACACGCCTTCTTTCCCAACTGTTGTGCCTTATTCTCCACTACTCACCAACGACGACAAAGCTTCACTCCGACTAATGCTATGGGGTTCTTCCATTCCAACAACGAAGCTTTAGTACCCCTTTTCCCTTTCGTCCCCAACTATGTCTTTTTCCCTGGCACTCCTCCAAACAACGATGTTTCATTCCGACTGACACTCCAAGGCTCCTTTTCCATTTCGAAACCAACACGATCCTAATGTCGATGACATAATTCCTTGAAACCATTTTTCTCTGGCGAACCCTTTCTACCTCTATTGATGTGACTCGGATGACCTCTATTAATGTTGGCAATGTACTGGTAAAATTTTTAACCTATATATATATATATATATATATATATATATATATATATATATAAGTGCCTTGCTTAGGTCTTCAATGTTTTTTTTTTCTAAAGATTTTGGGATCATTATAATGCTAGAAAATTATCTATCAATTTTGTTAGGTTCTGCTTATGAATGGTTCTCTTTTTTTTATATATATATATATATATATATATATATATATATATATATATATGATGAAAGAAAATTTTATTAGAAAAAGGGGAGAGAACCCCCTAAAGAATCATATATACAAAATAAACAAAAAAAGAAAAGGGGAGGAGGGAGAAAGAAAAAAGACCACAACAACCCTAAGGCCCCAGACCAAGAACTAAAGTGGGAGGCAACGAATCACCCCTCCCAATTTGAACATAAAACCCCTGCCGAAAGGCTACCACACCCTTTACATACGGGAGGCCAAAAGAAAATCAGCTCTTTGGCTTTTTTATACACTCAAAACGAGGGCTTGGAATAGCCCTAAAAAACCCTACTATTCCACTCCAACCAGATTGACCAACACACTGTCGTAGGAATGAGCCTCCAAATCTGATTTCCACGCATAAAAAAAACATTGCTCTTCCAAGACGTAAGAAGAGACCTCAGATCCCTCGGGAGAACCCAACGAATACCAAATTGGCTAAAGATCCAGATCCAGACGTCCCAAGACAAGGGGCAATGCAAAAGGAGATGGTTCATAGATTCCCCATTCTCCTTACACAGGCTGCAGCAGTTGGTAAGGATGAGGCCTCTCATTCTCAACATGTCAATCATGGGGATCTTGCCAAGCGAGGGGGTCCACATTTAGAACTGAACCTTAGGAGGAACCAGAGGGAACCATGTATCTTTCCACAGAATCTAGAGGTCAAGCAGGTTCCCAAAGAACCGAATACCAGACTTTACCTTATAAAACCCATCCATGTCTTCCAGCCAAAACTTCCTATCCTCTTGATTTGGCCTCACTACAGCAGTGTCGAAATTCCTAAGCAAATAAGCAATGGTCGGTACTTCCTACTCAAGCACCTAATGTCTCAAAAGAGGATGCCAACCCACCCTCCCATGATTGAACTCCATGTAGTCTAAAACCATCACTTATGGATTCACTACTAAAGGGTAAATTGAAGGAAACTCCATCATCAATGGCCACAACCCATGCCATTTGTCTGCCCAAAACTTCGTCCTTTACCCATTTCCAACCTTCACCCCTAAACCTTCCTTGAACTCCAAATAAAATCTCAGAATGCCTTTCCAAGGGCTAGAACCATATGACCCTCTCACCAGGTAAAAGTCTCCATTCACCTGAATCTCATCCCTAGACACTACCACTTTCCTTCATCTACTACCCTCTTCAACCCCAAATCTCCAAAGCCATTTGCAAATGAGAGCTTTGTTCATCAAAGATAATCTCCTAAGCCCTAGACCCCCACATGACTTCAGGGAGCAAACAATGTCCCAAGCCACCAAATTCAAACCCCTGTCATCAACCCCACCCCTCCACAAGAAATCCCTCTGAAGCTTCTCAATCTGATTTGAAATATGGACTGGCATAACAAAGAGGGACATAAAGTATACTGGTATACTAGCCACTACCACCTTAATGAAAGTCACCCTTCCTCCCCTAGAAAGATAGTTAGCCTTCCACCCCACTAGCTTTCTCCTCATCCTATCCACCACTAGCCTCTAAGCGTCCTTGCTCTTAAAGAAGGCACCCAACAAAAAACCCAAATAAGGCAGGGGGAGGCTACCCACCTTGCAACCCAGGTCCAAAGCAAGAGAATCAATGTTGGGAACATCACCAACTACGATAATCATGCTCTTACCCAAGTTCATGCACAACTCAAACACTGCCTCAAAGCAACTAAGAACACATTAAACCATCCGAATCTGAAAATGGTAGTTTCTACACTAGATAAGAGTATCGTTTGCATATTTGAGATGACATACATTCACTTCCTCTCCTCTCACTGAGGAACCCTCAATCAGGTCCACCAACTTGGCCTTGTTAAGCATCACTCCCAACATCTCAGCCACTAAGAGAAAGAGGAAGGGGATAGAGGATCTCCTTGTCTTAGCCCTTTAGACGCTTCAAACTGTCTCGTTGGGGTCCCATTCACTGACACCGAAAAGGAAGCGAGGATAAAACATTTCCACATCCAATTCCGCCAACATCTCCCGAAACCAAATCAACCCATGATGTAATAAAGGAAATCCTAATTAACATGATCATAGGCCTTTTTCATATCCAATTTGTAAATCACCCGACTTACCCAGACAAATTTAATCATCGATGCAGTCACTCGCACACAGGAACCCATCCATGATGTATCTCCCTTGAAGGAATGCTCCCTGCTCTAGAGAAACAATGTGAGGGAGAACCTCCTTTAGCCTTAAAGCCAGACACTTAGATAAAATCTTATAAGTGCTATCAATGAGCACTAATCAGCCTAAATTTAGAGATATGTCCACAACCTCCTTTTTGGGAATGAGCGATATGAAAGTGGCATTGCTCCCCCTATCCAAGAAACCTCTCATAGAAATCCATCATCACCAACATCAGATTGTCCTTCATTGTCTCCCAATAGTCCTCATAGAATGCGATAGGAAAGCCATCCAGGCCTAGAGCCTAGTCACCTACCACCAAACCAATCTCCCCTTTAACCTCCTCCTCATTGAAAGGCCTTTCTAACCAACACCTCTGACCCTCAAAAATCTGAGGAAACTGAATGCCATCCACCTTGGGTCTGGGCCCCCAATCCTCAAAATACAACTTATGGAAGAACCTCTCAACTTGCAACCTAATATCTTGATCTCTAACCACCCACCCATCTTCCACCCTCAAGTAATGAATCCAATTGGAACTTTCCCTACAGCTTGCCATTTTATGAAAGAATTTTGTGTTGTTGTCCCCTTCATTCAACCACTGAACCCTCGACTTCTGCTTCCAAAGTAGCTCTTCCATAAACACAAAACCCTTTCATAATCTTCTTTTAGGACCTGACAAGCTGCCCTATCATCCTCAGACAAATCACTGTTCTCTTCTTTCTCATCAATCAAGCGAATATCCTTAAGCAAAGAGTCTTTCCTAACTCCCACATGATCAAACACCTCTCTATCCCAAATCTAAAGCTTATCACGTAATAGCTTCAGCTTTAGGCGGAATTTCTATCTCAAAGGCCCTTCAACCTCAAAAAAATTCCACCAATCAACCACCAATCCCTTGAAACCTGGATGAAGCAACCACATGGGTTGGAATCGAAATAGTCTAGGCCCAGAACAGGTCATTTTACCTTGTAGCACCAAAGGAGAATGTTCCGACTCAGGCCTAGGCAAGAACAACTCCTCCCAATCCATGAAAATTAGGTAATAGTCTAATCTGCTCATTGAAGGGTTCTCCTGAAACTTAGACCATGTGAACCTTGCCCCCAAAAGAGGAACATCTAGAAGCTTATGGGAATCCACAAAATCCCCAAACATCTCCATCCCTCCTGTTCTTCTACCACCCCAACTCCTCTTATTAGAAAACAATACTTCATTTAAATCGCCCCCACATATCAAGGCAAGTCGCAACTAGCCTTTAAGGAATCCAATTCCGTTAAGAACCCACCCAATAGCATGCCCTCTGTAATCCCATAAACTGTCGTAGCATGCCACCTTGTAGCCTCCCCCACCCTATAGGCCATAATGGACACCGAATACAGATCCACTCTCAAGTCCACCTCAACAATCCGGTCCTTGTCCCAAAATAGAATAAGCCCTCCCGAAGCCCTATTTGACGGGAGGAAGCTCCATCCCATCCTCACAAAAATTCTTATCTCGGCCATCGTTCTCTTGTCAACAACCCCCAATTTAGATTCTTGAACCATCACTAACTCAACCCTGCTTCTTTGAACCATATCCTTAAGGAGCCTTCTTTTATCAGGCCACCCTACACACACACACACACACACACACACACACACACATATATATATATATATATATAGAGAGAGAGAGAGAGATGTCTCTGATACACAACTCAGAGCCCACGAGAC
>JAOXJP010225771.1:0-11613 GCA_025762735.1 Platanus orientalis | reverse complement strand
AGTTTTTCATTAATAAAAGTTTTAGAACGAGTTTCTCTTCCTTGGTGAAGTTTAGGGTTTTCCCCAAACAAAGGAGACGACGTGTTCTTCTCCTTGCTATTCTGCTGCGTCACTGGCCCATATAGCTACTCGAGCAAGTGTGCAAATTAGTCTTAAGGTGATATATTTAGGTCATAAGCCTAGTACCCATACTATTAACCTAGGCCTTCGTATGGCTGGTGGTATTGTTTATACTAGTTTTGTTACATGTAAAGACCATACTAGCCCTAATGTAGGCCCAGTCCATATGGGTGATAACAGTTAATATTTGGACTATATTAACCAAAGGGATGGTTTGGGTTCTCCTAGGCTTGATAACCCATGTGAGGATACCCATCACTCGGGGGAACGTTAGTCTCCATTAGAGATCCCATGGGAGTATTGTTGGTAAAGGCTTATCCCTTTGCCCCTATAGGAGGAGGCTGATTTGCTATCGAAATCGTTTGGGGTTGACCTCGAGGGCTTTCGAAGCCCCCCTTGTCTAGCCGAGCTATACTGATTTTCACTGTAAGGTGGATTAAGGGGAAACTCAATTCATTGAGGATCAGGAAAGCCAGTAGGCCTTTCCTACCACTCGAGCTTAATTGAGGTGCTAGGGGCTATTTTGGAGGGATACCCCTTCCCTAGTTTGATGTTCGAGATTTCTTTCTTGCCTCACTACTTCTGCTATAGGTTGTAGCGCTAGCATGATGGCATGCGCTATACTCTCAGGTAGAGCTTGGAAGTTTTCATCAGTTTTGCTCCTAGGCCATCTAGCTTGGCATTAAGTTCCCGAGATATGTCATGAACCAACTTGTCAATAGGATGGTTCTCGACGGTATCAGTGACCTCAAGGTTTTTATCCTTCCGAGTGGTAGGCATGTCTCCCACTGTGGTCGTCAATTTTTTGTTGGTGGTTTTTTAAATTTTTTTTCTTTCTCTATCCTAGACAAACTGGTTTGTAATTGCCTCAATCAAGAGGAATTTAACTAGCCTCGAAAGGGAAAGATGAAGAATAAATCAATTCAATAATTGAAAACTTGGAAATGGTCATAGGATAAATGCCTTACTTGGTTTGATTAAAGCCGCTACTATAGACAAACAAAAATTTGTGAAAATATAAATTTAACCCCTATCGTGAAGGTGAACAATACTTCGTGAAACAAAGCACAAGGTGACCATTACGATGGCATGCAATGCGCAAAGGATGCATTATGAAGGACACATGGCTCGCGAAGGACATGTGGCTCATGATAGAATATCAACAAGCTTCACATGAAATAACAGCATTGTGAATGGCTCTCTTCATGATGGATGAACAATGCTTTGCAAAGGTAGGTGCATTGCAATAAACAATCCTTGAATCACAAAATTACTATTCTGAGTGATACGAATCATGATGGATGGTTTTTTAGACTCCAAAAATACTTGAAAACATAATAGAAAGAGTATCACTAGCACAAGACTTCTCAGTTCGTATAGATCTCGAAATAT
This sequence comes from Platanus orientalis, assembly GCA_025762735.1. NCBI lineage: Eukaryota > Viridiplantae > Streptophyta > Magnoliopsida > Proteales > Platanaceae > Platanus > Platanus orientalis. The sequence goes on along the minus strand of JAOXJP010225771.1, from coordinate 10,101 downwards.
GTGTAATCTCATTCCAAAAATGAGTTTTACTATAAGTAAAACTCTATTGTATATGTAAAATCCCTCAAAATAAGTACTTAGATAGAGCTAGAGATGGAATCTTACTTAGTAAAGGATTTGTACAAGCATGAAAAGTCTCTCCAATAACCAATCAAGAGTTCCCACATCATTAAGTCTCCTACACAAACAAAAAGTGCAAAAGCTAAAAACAAGACACCAAACATGCAATCCAAAACCTAGAAGGAATAAAGTTGTTGATTTCTATATAAACCTTCGGTTCATACATCCCATAAGCTTTTTACCATATTCAAGCTTTCAAGCATTCAAGTTTTTTGCTCACATTTTGGTAAAACTCCAAGCGCTTAAAGCACTCTCTCTTTCTCTCTCAACTCTCTCAAACAGTTTCATTATCTTCCTCCAAGCTGTTTTGTGTTCAAGCCAATCATCTCTAGCTACAAGCTCATCCATTATACCTCTGCGAATCTCCATGGAGAAGACATATAATGAAGAATCGAAAGCTATTGCCAAGGTTGCATAAGATGGAGAAGAATCATAAGAGAAAAGAAGAAAAGAATCATATGCTTTATACATTTTATGCTATGTCAATGAAAGTTTCTCATATTTTTCTTGCATTTTGGCCTTACAAGTTGTATAACAATTAGGAAATCAGAGGTTGGTTGTGCTAAATGGTTGTAATTAACAAATCTCTATTTAGAGATTTGGAGTGATTGTTCCCCGACAAAAATAATAAACCAACCCTCTAAAGGTTGGGTAATTTGATATGCTTTGAGTTTCAAAGTTCCTTGAGAACAATAAAATTTGGTGCTACAAATTTCTGGCATGCCTAGTGGGACATCGCTCTCCTCTCATCTTCCTTCTTATTCCATTGTATTAACAAGTTTTCTAACATATTTTCAAGAATCCTAGCAAGTCTAAAACCACAGGATCTTTTGTTGCTGCCCCACGAGTTACCGCGGGACCCAAAATGTGGGCTGAAGTGGTTTCCTGATCACCAAGTCTGAAATCTTCTCCAGTTGCTTTGGCACGCCCTCTCCCTAGATCAGATGCAGGTGTGCCATTGTAATCTCCTACAGCTAGGTTTGTAAGTGCCCTTCCTAGAGAAGGCATTTCCTTGCTAACCTCTACCCCTAATACAGCTTTGCTAGTTGCTCTGGAGGCCAACACAACTGTTGGAAATAGTTTCCACATTACTAACAATGTTGGGATAGTTTCCACCCTTTAGGTTTCTTACAAACCAAGAGGAAATTCTGACCAAATTTCTAGGAAGAAGAAGTATCATAATTCTGTAAAATCTCACATGAAATGGGAAGCGAAGGCTGGACAAAATGCACCAAAAAAAAGTTTGCAATTCTAACAAAGGCACGAATCTTTGGGCAATCGCGAAGGCACCACTATCGTGAAGCAACATCCTATCGTAAACCAGAAAATCATCCTGAAGCCATACTTCTTCGCAACACCAAGATCTGCCTAAGGCTCCATCATGAAGCACCAATCCTCTGCAAGACACTGATCCCTCACAAACCATTACCAATGAGTCATCATAAGCCAAGGCTCCATCGTGATACAAAAAGCCTTTGTGAACTGTACTTCCATCGTGATCAACAAAGTCTCTAGGAGACTCAGAATGTCATTTAGCAGCAGTCAATGCCCCTCATATGGCCAGTAACTCCACTAATGACATAAATATATCAACTTCAAATATTAAAAAAGAAAGAAATAACAATTAACATAAAACTGGACCTAATAAGAAAGGACCAATGACCATGATTGAAAACAAGCTCCAAAATTAACAGAAGACTGATATATTGACCACCAAAACTCTTCACACACCATGCAGGCAACACTAAGCTCAGGCTAGCTTAAAGTTTAAAAATTCCATTCTCCTCACAAGGTTCAAACCTCTAAGAAAATTTATGGATAATGATATATCCCAGAACAAGATGACTCTTTCTCCTTAACAAAATTGGAGAAGAAAAATTACACAAAGGAGGGCTAAGACCCATATGGCTCTTCTCACTCAACTAGAGGCTAGGGATATCCCCATCAATGCACTACCTCCTTGCACTCATCCACAAAGATCAGACCCGCCATACCTTCATATACCAAGGGTAGTATAGGGCATTCTCTATACATCGGGAAGGAAAAGTTTTTCAAATTCAAGACTCAATCCCTAGCATCCATAATGGACACTAGGGCATAGAAGTGAGTTCTTGTTAAAACTCTAGAATCTTCTAGGTCAAGGCCACTGGCTATCAATTCTGTCGGCATGTATACCAGATGTCAATGGGCAATAAGCTTCAAATTAGCAAGGCAAGCCAGTGGTGATTTACCTGCTTTTGGGGGACCACCACGATATTTTTCCCATGCGATTCCAAACTAGGGCTACTTCTAATACAACATCTAGACCAACTACCATGGTCAATGCCACATATGTAGCCCAACGAGTAGAAAAAGTATCCGGGAATCAAACTGGAACTTCAGATCCACCTCCTAATAATGTGTGGACCATAATACACCTATAGTCATGGAATATGCTAGTGACTCTGACTTTAAGCCAAGCACAACAGATCTGATGGCAATACTAAAAGATCGTGACCATGTCATAGTTGCATAGGAAACAGCCATAACCGAACTAAAAGTAGCTATGGAACCCTTACTCGGCCAATGCACAACAGGGCAAGAGAGAGCCCCTTCTAGTTTGATCCCTCCAGCAACAGATTCTTCTAGGCCATCTATACAAGACCTTGGAGCAAGGATATATCCCCAATATACACCAGAATATATCCTAGTTTCAATACCGGGGGTAGCCCCATCTTTTGGCACCAATCCAAGTACCTCTATACCATAGGGACCTCTATAGAGACCTCTCAACCATGGATATAACTCACAAGAGCCCCCTCTATATAGATCCCCACCATAGTGGACCCATAAACAAGGAAACCTTGCCAAAAGTTCTTATGTACCTCTGAGGGGCCATATATGCAACCTGCTACACTAACTATTGATTGCCCCACATTGCGATCAATGATGGCGGATATGTTCAAAGAATTAAAGGAATAGGAGTCCACAAAGAACGATACCACCAGAAAATCTTATCCCTCATACATGGATTTGGTACCATTCTCACTAAAGTATGTGTAACCCCAATTCCACATGTTCAATGGGTCATCTTACCCTAGGCAACATATAGCATAGTTTGAGTTAAGGTGTGGTTCAATCCTACATCAAGGTGACCTACTACTAAAGTTGTTTGTCCAATCATTGGATGGACCTGCTTTCACTTAGTATTCAAACATCAAGCTTTATTCAATCCTAGATTGGGAGACCATGAAAGCGGCAGTTCATTCACCAATTTTAGAACACACATAGACTAGTCAAAGTATCTGAACTGGTCAATGAGAAGTAGCGTAATAATGGGTCGATCGTTGACTTCATCAATGGGTGGAAAAGATAGCTATTCATGCAAGCATGTTTTCTCTACCAAAGATCTCATCGAGATGTGTCTTTCAAATATATCATATGATCTCTCACTCCACCTTACCCCTTAGATCTTTACAAGGTTTGATGATTTAATCTCAAAAGCACATGATTTTATAAAAGAGGTTGCTAGATCATAAGCAGGAAAGAAGAAGCAAAGCGGTGGTTAATAAGATGAAATCCGAGATGGTGGGAACTAAGAAGACAACTACCAAGATCATCACTAAGAAAATACTTAAAATAGCTCAGGAAATCCCTACAACTCTATCAAGGCAAGGGGCACCCCCTAAAAGGCCATCCATGAAAGAAAGGAAGGAGTATACATATACGTTCCCTGAAAATGACCTTAAAATTCTTTTCACACAAACTGTCCAATCAGGTGATGTAATCCTTTCTACACCAAAGAAGCTAGATGAGGTTGACAAGTTTAATGACCCCAAATATTGTAAGTATCGTCGTTTGTTAGGGCATACTCTCCGTGAATGCTTCCTGTTTAAGGACAAGCGTTAGGTTTTGATTAATAAAGGTGGCATAGATTTCAAGTCAAATGTAAAACGTACTTCCACTAACTCTGTCTTCATTAAGGATCCGATATAAAGTGGTGAGGGTGATGAATTTCAGGATGGTCCTCAATTGGGCTCTGATGATGAAGGTGAGTGGTCATCTTCGAGGATAAAGGCACTCATAAAAAATGACTCAATCTGAGAGAGCAGCTTCCAATCCTGCTCAACGTGATGCTACCAAATGTCCCAAGAGATGACCATTACGATTGAAGGGGGTTATAAAGAAAAAGGGAAAAAACCAAAGGCCAAGATAGACAAGTCAATGGTTCATTTAGATGATTTATTAGAATAGTCTTCATGATTCCCAATTACATTAAAAGAATACATGCCAAAGGAATTGATCTTTGATGTGGCAGAAAATGATGACTTACAAAACCTTGCCATCACATGCAACATGGTCTCTAGTAGACGAAATACTCCACAGAATCGACAACCAAAAATACCTACAATATATCTCACTTATTGGGTGAGCATCAATTAAGCCAATAAGACCTTCACTTATCATGACCAAAATAAGAAAAAAATCATCCACATAGGTGATGTTATATATGATGGAAAAAAATCTTCTATGGTTTATAGCAGTCTATACTTATCTTCCCTCAGTCTCCCGCTTTGGCTCATTTACCAATACCACCAGAAAGACACCCATTTGTTGAGAACATGCTCAGAGGGTTTCACACTCGATTATTCCTATACGTATAGTCAGTAAATAGAGAACCGTTCCCTCCTGGTTACACAATTCTTCCATTCAACATATTCACCTTAGGACAGTTTGATTGTCCCCATAGGCATTTTGTTCAGATATATGATATCTTGCAGGGAAGTTATGCATAATGAGGCCTTGTTATTACGCATGTTTCTACTTTCCTTGGACGAGTATGCCCTGGATTGGTATATGGAGTTACCCCCTTATTCTATACATTCATGGGATATGATGATAAATATGTTCATCTATAAGCACATACACCATAGGATGGATGCACATGACACCTGACATGATGACCCCTTGCGGCATCCTGAGCAACAGCTGACCTATGAAGGTCTTGAGGGTACTTCTAATTAGATAATCTCTCAAGTCTTAGATGGTAGGTGTTTTAGATTCACACGTCAACTAATCAAGGATGAGATATATCTCACACCTTTCCTAGAAGGTTATCAGCTCCCTCACTTCACCTTGTATACGGTCAATGTTGATCCACATTATCATACAAAGCATTTCATAAGGGAAATTGGGTTACCCATAATGGCACACCATTTACTCCTTTGGATGTTCCTATGATCTCTAGAAGAAAATGAATTTGATTGCTACCTGGCATTACCAACTTGCCATTTGTCTTCATGGCCAATGCTCATAGAATGTTTTTCTACTAGAGACAAAGAGCATATAGACATAACTCTTAAAACGTAAGGAGCATCATAGAATTCCTTCCCCAAGACCAATGGAACATACACATGAGTAGTAGTGAAGCCTCTACAGTTGCTAATGAGGAAGAGATAGATCTCAATCCTTGCAAAATGATTATGGATATGATATTCCTTAAGACACACCAGAAACTCGGATTCCAAAGATTCGGAAGATGACAACAGATTTTTGTCACTGCTTGGGAAGAAGAGTTCTCAGATACAGACTCATCCATAGATCAATTTATGGCGTGCAATGTCACTAAGATAAGGATCACATCTCCAATACCAAAGGGTCAATCACAAAAGAAGCAGGCTCATCATGTGAGATTAAGATCAGAGAAACAGTTACCCCCACAGGGTCTTACTACCAATCAATAGGCCAAAGCAATGAAGATGGCCTCCATTGATGGTAAACATAATAAAGTCATAAAGAAGACTGATGGCACAACACTCTATATATCCTTGCACACTTGAAGAAGATTCTGGATCCTCTAAGTATCTACGATGCGCTCTAGATGTCTCAAAACTTAGGGGCTCCTTGATCTATGCACTCATTAATCCTGAAGAGTTTGCTAAGAATAATGAAATTGCTCAAACATCTTGGCAAACAACAACACAAGAAGGCCTTTGTATGCCTACGGTCACATTCGAGGATACCCACAGATATTCGGAAGATCCTCACCACAATAGGCCATTATTCATTACAGAAATTGTTGATAACCAGCCTATGTCCAGGATTATGATAGAAGGCGGTTCTGCAATCAACATTATTCTTGTCAAATCCATGAAACAGTTGGGGATAGATCCTTCACAGTTGCACCCTAGCAGCCTTGTTATCTAAGGATTCAATCAAAATGAACAACGCTCCTTGGGCTCTACTAAATTAAAAGCTAAAATTTGACAAATAGAAGATTGAACACCCCTTTTTATCATAGATGTAAACACGACATACAAGCTAGGCCCTCATAGGCAGACTATGGATGCATAAATATCAAGTACTACATCCACCTTCCATCAATGTGTCAAATATCCCTAACAAAATAGACAAGGTATAATAGTTGCTAACAATAATCCTTTTTAGGCAGTAGAATCATACTTCGTAGATGTCAACTTTTATCATAAGGCAGAACCTCCTATATTACCAATGCAATCATCAATTGAATGAGCATCCACAACCAGAAAACCACGCCGATATAAAGTGGGGCAAGCTGTCAGGGCTCCAATCTATTCAAGTCTACTAAACCTCTTACACACATGTGACTCATTCGCATATGCATCGATTGTGTACAATGTATACTGAATGGTGCATAAGACACAATTGATCCACCTTGAATGGTGTTCCTGAGCATCAAATAAAGGTTCCCAACCTTTCTTGCTTATATAAGCCAAAACCATTCTTTCCATTGAACTTTGCAAGCTCGAACCTTGTAACCACCATCACAAAATTTCTATAAAAAAAATCTTCAATCCACTTTAGCTCTAGTACTAGTTTGTTGTGAAAAAATAGCCCAGCCGAACAAAACACAGACTGGATTCCAATACGTGATGCATACGAAACAAAACAAGAAAACAGAACATGACAAAGAACAATCACTCAACACAAAGTTTAACATGGTTCATCAAGATTACCTACATCCACCGGTAAGGACGAATAAGAACTTCCACTAAAACAGAGAACAAAGAGATTACAAAATATAAAAACGGTAAGTTTCCTAAACCCAAAGACAAACCTTAAGGAAAACCCAAAAGAACTCTACACACAAACCTCTTTGGTCATGACCATTCAATGAGTTAACGGCTTCATAAAATGGATAAAAATTGGACTCTAAAGAGTGTAATCCGTTCAATGATTAATTCTTAAAAAGGTTGAGAGGTAAAGGTAAAAGCTAATGATAATTCGAAAGCAAGTTATTATAAAATATTGTTAACCCCAAGGGGTACAGTTGGCCAGGATTAGGCCTCCGGAAGCTGAGGTCCTAGGTGGCCGGATTTTGTTGAGTGATCCTTCACGTGTATAGAGCATCAGTGATTCCCTTTCTTTACAAGCCAGGGCTGAATAAATGCTGGTGTTGTTCGGTACTTACCACTAGAAATTCTCATTGATGCACGGTGGTGGGTGTGCAATTTGGGTGGGTAAAAGATAGTGAAGAAACAAGATTGAAATGAGCCCTAATGGAACTAGAATCATCAATTGGTTTTGTGTAGAAGAGTGGGCAGTGTTGTGGGTCGTAGTCCTCTCCATATGTGCCATCTATAAGATTGTGTCATTTTATTAGTGACTGTTATGACCTTCAAGGACCTGTATATCAGATTATATGTCTAGGAAAAAGAGAAGAAAAGATGTGTTTTGAAGTTAGTGGATTGAAATGGGCCCTAATGGAGCTAGAAAAATTAGTGGAATGGGAGCCTACGGGTCTTGCCTGAAACCAGTATGAATCAGAGGAGAAAATTAAGCCCAAATAGGTGATAAAACATTTCACTCAGGAGCTGCTACGATTTTGGAATGGGATTGGTAAACCCTAAGGAGTAACTCGCCAATGGCTGCAATTACTCAAACGGCCAGAAGATCAGATAATATTGATGATCTGCATTGTTGATGTCCAAATTGAGTAGGGCTTATGAATGGAAATCCAACTGCAGAGTTGTTTGTATCATGAGTTTCCATTGAATAGAGATGACCATTGGGGATGATGTGCATTAACGGCTTTTTTTTTCAAGAAAATAAAAAATGTAAGGTCGCCTTCAAGAATAAAATATGGGCAAAGGTGGCGTAAGTGACGGGCGATTAGGTGAATCTAGGCACTTGTGTGAAACCAATCAGATTTTTTTTTCTTTTTTGGTGCTAATTCCAATCAGTTACTGTTAGAATGAGAAAATATACAGTTAGTACAAGAAAACAAATTTAAGAAGGTGAAAATAAGAGCCTATGGAAACTCAAAATGAATTTCCTACAGAAAAAAAAAAAAAAAAGTGTGCACTGAACCCCTTCACCAGGCTCTGTGCAACACATGCCAGAAAAAGTGAAAAAAATACACAACAATGGGTGCAAGATATGGTAGTTCTCTTTTTCCACCACATGTCTCCCAATTCTGCTTTGATGAAAACTGATGGAATATAATACCGGGGACCACTCAATCTTCTCCCGGCCAAGTCAAATTGAACCATTGGGAAAAGCCCGGCCCCGAGACCTGTCCGAGTAGAAGAGACAAGGAACATCAACTGTACGCTCATTGAACGTGCAAGGTAACTCAGGATATTCCAAGACTTAAGTATCCAGGCCAGGGATCTGCCCCAAACGACCAGGTATCTGCCCCAAACGGCAAGTCGCAATCCCGCTCGTAAAGGCAGAATCGATGGATGGACATCCCAATCTGATAGAGTGTCAGAAGATCATCCGTCCAAGCCAGAATCGTGGGATTGACCAACTGGAGTGATAGGGAGGACATACGCTATAAAATTAGGCTTGCACCCAAAGGTAGGTACCAACAATTCTTGACTGAACTCCCTCTTTCTCTCCGTTTTATCTATTTCTAATTTGATCATCGGAGGACAACCTATAGGCTCCCAACTGATGTTCCCCTTGTTTCCTCTTTGCAGGACCATCAGATTCAAGAACCATCTCGCGCTCATCTAAAAACGTCCAGGTCAATTGGATCCCGGCATCATCAAAAATTATGATAATAATCTTCTAATTATGAGAGACATAAAATCCATCTGCAAAGCCTGCACAAGGACCAAGGGGTGGACACATCAGCGACGAAAAGTGATTTACACTTTTTGGGGGGTGCTTATCACTTTTTGATGCTGATGTGTCCGTCCCTTGGTCTGTGTGCATCTATTGCACACGGAGGACCGAATTATGAGTAGAAGGGTGGATCATTGAGTTGAGCTGCTGCTAAACTACTCTTTTATTTTAGTATTTCCCAATCTTCTCAAACTAAAATCTATAAGAATGTGTTTAGTTGTTATTGGGTCTGCACAACATTATTGGGCTTTTATGGACCCCACCGAGAAAAATAAAAGAAAGTGGGCTTTTATGGGGCCGAATGAATTGGTCTTCGTGGGCTGAATGTTGTACGTCTGGGCCAGTTTTCAAGACTCGAGCATGATATTTATTTAGGGATTTTTGTAAAAATGAGCACAAATTTTACCGAAATCTCGAAAAAATTTAAGTAAATCAAAATATTTAATAATAATGGGGTCTAAAGGGTAGAACAATAATGAACACTTTATGACTTCCCATTTTACCACTGTATAAAATGTTATTTTTATATTATTCGCATTCCTTGAGATGACCTAAAAGCTTTCAGATAAGAACAGACTTAAGAGGAAACTGGTTTGTCTGGAGGTTATGGGTGTTAATTATTAGATGGTAAAAAAGGGATTTAGGTATGTGACAACACGAGGGAAGTTGAGCACTAGTCTATAGGAAAATTCCCACAGATCCTATATGCCCAAGTCGCAAGGAAAATGAAGAAATGGTGGAAGATTGTCTACTTATTTCCCTTTGCAGGTAGAACTTGATATGTTCGCATGGATAAATTGGGGTTACCTTTTATTTTTTTGATTGAGTTTATGAGTTGTTATTATTGGTATTCCTCCACCTTAGTGAGGGCTTATTAATAAAAAGAGGCTT
>JAOXJP010225770.1:0-11613 GCA_025762735.1 Platanus orientalis | reverse complement strand
GGCGTTAGGATGAGTTTCAGGTGTTAGACCTGTGAAAGCCAAATGAAACCCAGCCTCAAACCAATCCATTCCATAGATATACTTTAGGGTACCTTCATTTCAAATACCTCTTTCAGCTTTCCTAATTATCATAGTATGGTTGATTATACACTTATGATTTTTAAGTGTATAAGATGCCCGAAATTTACCTAGGAGACAACAATTGAGTAGTGGTTGCTATGTCAGCCCGACCTAGTCGAGTCAACCTACTAGTTCACTACATTTTAACCTGTCTCGACCTTTTATGGTCTTTACCTTATCTTAGGGTCATGTCGCAATGGTTCGCGACCCAAAGTCCTTGAGACTTGGTCATAGCCAAGTTAGGTTCTCTAAACCATGCATCTTAGTACAACATAATCTTGACCCCTTTTAGCTAACTGGTCTACATTTTGCAGCAGCACGGAGTATTCTGTAAGTATACAAATAATCTAAAATGAATCTACCCTACATCACTCTCATAGTCAGTCGTACTTGACTATTGAGATTGGCACACACAATAAACCCCTAGAACTGCATACAGTCTGATCCCGACAAAACCCTAGGAACACATGAACCATAAGATCGGGTATATAGGCAACTCAAGACTATGTCTCAAATGTGACTGTAATGATCACACCATGAGGGTGGTCCAGACCCATAATTTTACATTTAACAAGAATATACTTTAGCATAATTTAAAACATGTATGAATGTGAGAAGCCGCCCTAAAAAGGCAGGTATTTAGGGTGTCTAACACCTTCTCCAAATGCAACTAAACAACTTACCCTAAATCTCAGACCAGTACAAAGAGTCAAACCCTAGACCCCCAGCTCTAGACTTCTCCTCTTCACCTGAAGAGGAGAACCGATGTCCAACTCCATCAGTTAATCCCGAGTTGGTGGCGACTCCAAGAAAAGCCTAACCCTCTTGTAAAAGGGTTAGCAACCTTTCATGCACCGGCCTCAGGCGCTGAAGAGTGGACCCAGAAACCATGGGCAGGTGGGGCCATCCAAGCCCCTCCCGAACGCCGATGTCTACAAAGTGCATCAAAAATTTGTGCCATTAGTAAATCATTGGCAAGCATTAGAAGTACAACAGAAGTCTAAAGCATCAAAAGTGTAGCAGAAGTTTGTGCCATTTCCTAATCATTGGCAAGCATCAGAAGTGTAGCGGAAGTTTAAAGCATCAGGAATTCATAAAAAACCTATGCCATTAACAAATAGTGGTAAGCATCAGAAGTGCAAAAGTAGTCTAAAGCATCAGAAGTGCATCACATATCTGTGCCATTAGCAAATCATGGCAAGCCTCAGAAGTGCAGCAAAAGTCTAACGTATTAGAAGTGCATCAAAAGCCTACACCATTACCAAATCATTGGCAAGAATCAGAAGTGCAACAAAAGTCTACGCCATTAACAAATCATTGGCAAGCATCAGAAGTGTAGCAGAAGTCTGAAGCATCAGAAGTGCATCAGAGGTCTGCACCATTAGCAAATCATGGAAAGCATTAGAAGTGTAGTGGAAGTCCAAAGCATCAAAACTACCTTAGAAGTCTACGTCATTAACAAATCATTGGCAAGCATCAGAAGTGCAACAGAAGTCTGAAGCATCAGAATTGCATCAAAAGTCTGTCCTAATAGCCAATCATTGGCAAGCATCAAAAGTGTAGCAGAAGTTTGAAGCATCAGGAGTGCATCAGAAGCCTGGGCCATTAGCAAATCACGGCAAGCATCAAAAGTGTAGCAGATGTCTGAAGCATCAGAAGTGCATCAGAAGTCTGTGCCATTAGAAAATCACGGCAAGCACCAGAAGTGCAACAAAAGTCTAAAGCATCAGAAGTCTATGCTATTAGCAAATCATTAGCAAGCATCAAAAGTGCAACAGAAGTCTACGCCATTAGCAAATCATTAACAAGCATCAGAACTGTGACAAAAGTCTGAAGCAACAGAAATGCATCAAAGGTTTGCGCCATTAGCAAATCATGGCAAGCATTACAAGTGCAACGGAAGTTTGAGGAATTAGAAGTGACTCAGAAGTCTACGCCATTAGCAAATCATTGACAAGCATCAAAAGTGTAGTAGAAGTATAAAGCATCAAAAGTGGATCAGAAGTTTGCATCATTTGTAAATCATGGCAAGCACTAGAAGTGCAGCAGAAGTCTGAAGCATCATAAATGCATCTACACCATTAACTAATCATTACCAAGCATCAGAATTGTAACAGAAGTCTGAAGCCTAAAAAATCTGTGCCATTACCAAATCATTGGCAAGCATCTAAAGTGCAGCAAAAGTCTCAAGCTTCAAAAGTGCATCAGAAGCCTATGCCATTAACCAATCATTGGCAAGCATCATAAGTGTAGTGGAAGTTTGAAGCATCAAGAGTGCATCAGAAGCCTGTGCCATTAGTAAATCATGGCAATCATCAAAAGTGCAGCAAAAGTCTAAAGCATCAGAAGTGCATCAAAAGTCTATGCCATTAGCAAATCATTGGCAAGCATCAGAAGTGCAGTAGAAGTCCATGCCACTAGCAAATCATTGGCAAGCATTAGAAGTGCAACAGAAGTTTGAAGCATCAGAAGTGCATCAAAGGTCTGCGCCATTAGCAAATCATGGCAAGCATCAGAAGTGTAGTTGAAGTCTAAAGCATCAGAAGTGCCTCAGAAGTTTATGCCATTAGTAAATCATTGACAAGCATTAGAAGTGCAGCAACCGTTTGAAGCATTAAAAGTGCATCAGAAGTTTACATCATTAGTAAATCATGGCAAGCATTAGAAGTGCAGTAGAAGTCTGAAACATTATAAGTGCAACTGCACCATTAGCAAGCATCAGAAGTGCAACAGAAGTCTGAAGCATCAGAAGTGCATTAGAAGTCTGTGCCATTAGCAAATCATTGGTAAGCATCAGAAGTGCAGTAAAAGTGTCAAGCTTCAGAAGTACATCAAAAGTCTGTGCCATTAACCAATCATTAGCAAGCATCAGAAGTGTAGCAGAAGTTTAAAGCATCAAGAGTGCATGAGAAACCTATGTCATTAGCAAATCATGGCAATCATCAGAAGTTCAGCAGAAGTCTGAAGCATCAGAATTGCATCTGAAGTCTATGGCATTAGCAAATCATGGCAAGCATCAGAATTGTAGCAAAATTTTGAAGCATCAAAAGTGCATTAGAAATCTGCGCCATTAGCAAATCATTGCAAGCATCAGAAGTGCAGCAGAAGTTTGAAGCATCAGAAGTGCATCTGCGCCATTAGCAAATCATTGGCAAACATCAGAAGTGCAGTAGAAGTCTGAAGCATTAGTAGTGCATTAGAAATCTATGCCATTAAAAAATCATTGGCAAGCATCAGAGGTACAACAAATGTCTGAAGCATCAAAAGTGCATCAGAAGTCTATGTCATTATCTAATCATTGGCAAGCATAAGAAGTATGGCGGAAGTTTGAAGCATCAGGAGTTCATCAGAAGCCAATGCCTTTAGCAAATAGTAGCAAGCATCAGAAGTGCAATAGAAGTCTGAAGCATCAAAAGTTCATCAGAAGTCTGTGTCATTAGTAGATCATGGAAAGCATCAGAAGTGCAGGAAAAGTCTGAAGCATCAGAAGTTTGCACCATTAGTAAATCATTGGCAAGCATCAGAAGTGCAGCAGAAGTCTACACCATTAGCAAATCATTGGCAAGCATAAGAAATGTAGCAGAAGTCTGAAGCATCAGAACTGCATCAAAGGTCCGCGCCAGTAGCAAATCATGGCAAGCATCAGAAGTGCCTCAGAAGTCTACGCCAATAGCAAATCATTGGCAAGAATCAGAAGTGCAGCAAAAGTCTAAAGCATTAGAAGGGCATCAGAAGTTTACGTCATTAGTAAATCATGGCAAGCATCAAAAGTGAAGCAGAAGTCCGAAGCATTGTAAGTGCATCTGCGCCGTTATCAAATCATTGGCAAGCATCAGAAGTACATGGGAAGTCTGAAGCATCAAAAGTGCATTAGAAGTCTGTGCTTTTAGCAAATCATTGGCAAGCATCAGAAGTGCAGTAGAAGTCTAAAGCATCATAAATGCATCTGAAGTCTGTGCCTTTAGCTAACCATTGGCAAGCATCAGAAGTGTAGCGGAAGTTTGAAGCATCAGGAGTTCATCAAAATCCTATGCCATTAGCAAATAGTGGCAAGCATCATAAGTGTAGTAAAAGTCTGAAGTATCAGAAATGCATCAGAAGTCTGTGTCATTAGCAAATGATGGCAAGCATCAAAAGGGTCAGTAAAAGTCTGAAGCATCAGAAGTGCTTCAGAAGTCTACATCATTAGTAAATCATTGGGAAGCATCAGAAGTGCATTAGAAGTCTGCGCCATTATCAAATCATGTCAAGCATAAGGAGGGCAATAGAAGTCTGAAGCATTAGTAGTGCATTAGAAATCTTTGCCATTAAAAAGTCATCAGCAAGCATCAGAGGTACCACAAAATTCTGAAGCATCAAAAGTGCATCAGAAGTTTGGGCCATTACCTAATCATTGGCAAGCATCAGAAGTGTAGTGAAAATTTAAAGCATTATGAGTGCATCAAAATCCTGTTCCATTAACAAATAGTGGCAAGCATTAGAAGTGTAGCAGAAGTCTGAAGCATCAGAAGTGCATCAGAAGTTTGTGCCATTAGCAAATCATGGCAAGCATTAGAAGTGTAGCAAAAGTCTAAAGCATTAGAAGTGCATTAGAAGTCTGCCCCATTACCAAATTATTGACAAGAATCAGAAGTGCAGTGAAAGTCTGGGCCATTAGCAAATCATTGGCAAGCATAAGAAGTGTAACAGAAGTCCGAAGAATTAGAAGTGCATAAGAGGTCTACACCATTTGCAAATCACAACAAGCATTAGAAGTGCCTTAGAAGTCTACGCCATTAGCAAATCCTTAGCAAGCATAAGAAGTGCAATAGAAGTTTGAAGTATCAGAAGTGCATTAGAAGTTTATGACATTAGTAAATCATGGCAAGCTTCAGAAGTGCAGCAGAAGTCTGAAGCATCATAAGTGCATCTGCACCATTAACAAATCATTGACAAGCATAAGAAGTGCAATAGAATTTTGAAGCATCAGAAGTGCATCAGAAGTCTGCCCCATTAGCAAATAATTGGTAAGCATCAGAAGTGCAGTAGAAGTCTCAAGCATCAGAAGTCTATCCCATTAGCCAATCATTGGCAAGCATCAGAAGTGTAGTGGAAATTTGATGCATCAGGAGTGCATCAGAAGCTTGTGCTACTAGCAAATCATGGCAAGCATTAGAAGTGTAGCAAAAGTCTAAACCATCAAAAGTGCATCAGAAGTCTACGCCATTAGCAAATCATTGGCAAACATTAAAAGTGCAGTAAGAGTCTGGGCCATTAGGAAATCATTAGCAAGCATCAGAAGTACATCAAAGGTCTACGCCATTAGCAAATCATGGGAAACATCAGAAGTGCAGCGGAAGTCTGAAGCGTCAGAAGTGCCTTAGAAGTCTATGCCATTAACTAATCATTGGCAAGCATCAGAAGTGCATCAGAAGTTTGAAGCATCAAAAGTGCATTAGAAGTCTACGCCGTTAGTAAATCATGGCAAACAACAGAAGTTCAGCAGAACTCTAAAGCATCAGAAGTCTACACCATTAGCAAATCATTGGCAAGCATCAGAAGTGCAACAGAAGTCTGAAGCATTGGAAGTGCATCAGAAGTCTGCGTCATTAGTAAATCATGGCGAGCATCAGAAGTACGGTAGAAGTCTAAAGCATTAGAAGTGTATCTATGCCATTGGTAAATCATTGGTAAGCAACAGAAGTGCAGCAGTAGTCTGAAGCATCAGAAGTGCGTCAGAGGTCTGCGACATTAGCAAATCATTGGCAAGCATGAGAAGTGCAGCAGAAGTCTGAAGCATCAAAAGTGCATTAGAAGTCTGGGCCATTAGCAAATCATGGCAAGCATTATAAGTGCAGCAAAATTCTAAAGCATTAGAAGTGCATCAAAAGTCTGCGCCATTAGCAAATCATTGGCAAGCATCAGAAGTGCCGCAAAAGTCTGAAGCATTAGAAGTGTATAAGAAGTCTGCGTCATTAGCTAATCATTGTTGAGCATCAGAAGTGCAGCGAAAGTTTGAAGCATCAGGAGTGCATCACAAGCCTACGCCATTAGGAAATCATAGCAAGCATCAAAAGTGCAATTGCAATCTGAAGCATTAGAAGTGCATCAGAAGTCTACACCATTAGCAAATCATGGCAAGCATCACAAGTGCAGCAAAAGTCTAAAGCATCAAATGTGCATCAGAAGTCTATACCATTAGTAAATCATTAGAAAGCATCAGAAGTGCAGTAGTAGTCTGAAGCATCAAAAGTGTATTAGAAGGTTGTGCCATTAGCAAATCATTAGCAAGCATTAGAAGTGCAGTAGAAGTCTGAAGCATCAGAAGTGCATCAGAAGTTTGTGCCATTAGAAAATCATGGCAAGCATCAGAAGTGCAGCAGAAGTCTGTGCCATTAGTAAATCATTGGCAAGCATTAGAAGTCTAGTGCATTAGAACTGCATCAGAAGTCCGCGCCATCAACAAATCATTGGCAAGCATCAGATGTGCATCAGAAGTTTGAAGCATTAGAAGTGCGTCAGAAGTTTGCCCCATCAGCAAACCGTAGACAAACAGACTGGCTTTAGGGTAAAGATAGATGTTGACATTGATCCATACCCTATATACCATGACAATCATCTTTAAAAATTGATTGAAACAGATATATATCACCGATTCCTCTGAATCTCCATGGCTTTAGGAGTAAGTCTAAAAACCTTCTATCATACCTTGACTTGGCCATAGGTTCGCTAAGTCATGTCAGTCCCCAACTTTTTGGAAGGCTTTCAAGATAAACTGCCTATCTATGGTGTAGGTAGGAATCATCACTTCATAGCCTACGTATTATGCTGGCTATCTTTACATATTATGGTTTCAGCAGATGTGTAGCACCAGTTTCTCGATATCCCATGGCTATCAAAACAACCCCAAAAAGTTTCTCACAGGCCCTATTGGCAATCCCTAAAGTCTTAACAAATTGCCACATAGCATCCTGATTACTCGGACATAGTTGAGTGCTACACATCGATCCATTAAGTCTACGAACTGCTAACTTCCCACTATAATGTTTTCCTATTTATAGTCTTGACATTTATCAAGTTGGAGTAGTGCTTCAATAACATAGGTTATTAGTGAGAGAAACCTCCACAGCTTTCGAAGAGAGCGCAACAACATCTCTAGTCTCGGACAGTCCTCTACTTACCTTATGTCAAAGCGAGACAACTGTAGGGCATGACCCACTATGATGCCTATTTACAAGGACGTAAATATCATATCATAATCAATCCATAAAGTCTATGGAATGCTTGCTTCTAGCCATAATGTTTTGTAATTTATAATTTAAGCATTTATCAAGCTTGAGTAGTATCTCTATAGCATGGGTTACTAGTAAGAAAAACCCTTCTATCGCTTCTAGGAAAAGAGCTAATAACATTTCTCTGCATATCCAAACCAAGCACTTTCTAGTTCAAATTTTGGCATAGTCCAGTCCATACTTTTGAACTGCTTATTTCATCAACATCGGTCATTCTAGTCAGTACTTTATTAACCTGCATGATTTACTAATGGCCACCCCATGACAACTGCTCGGCGTTGAACAATGAGCAATGCCACACTTCAATCCATAAATTCTATGGAATGCTAGCTTTTAGCTATAAATTTTTGTATTTATAATTTAGACATTTATCAAGCTTCAGTAATACTTCTATAGCATGGGTTACTAGTGAAAAAAACCCTTCCATAGTTTCTTGGGAAAGAGCGTAATAACATTTCTCTGTTAGTCTAGGGTCACCGCTCAATAGACCAACCTGTTAGCACCGATCACAATGACACTTACTTATTAGGACATAGGCATTGTGTTACATTCACCCTAAAACATTGTGTGTTATACCTACTGTAGAAAAGATTGGGTTGTTATTACTCGGGTAAGGCACAACACCCGATCCTAATGGATTTTGCCCCAGCTTTCAAAGAGAGTGATTATAAATTCTTTCTTGAACATCTTGCCACCTTGACAATGTTTAAGTAGGACGAAAATGTTGTCATAGGATCAATCCATAGTTTATGAAACTATCATTTTATGGATATGTAGCACTGACCTTCCAAGTTCCTATAGCTTTTCTAGAGAGAGCTTTCAAAATTTCTCTTTAAGTCCCATAAAATACAACATTCGCCTAAGTGGGACGAAGGCAATGATGTAAATCGATCCTACTATATATCATAACAGATGTAAAATTATGAGTGTATTCAAAAATGATATTTAGTACACATGTACCATGATTGATGTAAATCTGGGTAGTTTTTATCATAACTACATGAATTTTCCATAGCTTTTCTAGGGAGAGCTTCACTAACATCCCTCGGTGAGTCCCTTTAAAACTCTCAAAGATAGCCATAAAAAAGCATTCTATCAATCAATTGCATAAATAAATCAATAGTCAATCAACACAACAAATGCAAAATATGTCAAACATGCAAAACATGCAAAAGAAATATCAAACATACATCAATCTATTTATACAAATCAAATCAATTTAAATAGCCAAAAGCAAATACAAGTGCATAAGTCATCTGAATGGTTCTAGTGTGTTTACAGCCTTTGCATGACCCATTTTCCATATCGATATTTTCGTAATGATTTTTATGTGTTTTCAAGCAGTTGCACCCGATATCAATGACATACATATCTCCCAATGCAGTGCATATGCTAACAGTAACATCCGAAGAGCTAGAGAAAATGTTAATTGTTTGTATAGAACTCATGGATAGCCCATGTTTTCAAGAAAGAAGGTCCTTTCATCGGTGAATACCCATTTTCAAAAATCAAAATGAAAGAATTTATAAAACACCGAAAAAGTGTACCTTTAACCCGAGAAGGCATTTAAAAAATGACACTCATTTCAAAACCTTGATCCCAAAATCAAGAACAATTTTAGCCCATCATAACTTTTCAAGCCAAAAGTCTTTTATATTTCAAAAAGCTACTCACCCAAATATCCATGAATTATATACAAGGAAGAGGCATGCTCTCTCCTAAGTCAAAATTAGGGCACTTCCTTCTTTGCTATATGTGGCAAGCTACACATACCAAAGAGGGGCACCTGTCAACACCCAAATTTTGACTCAACTCATGTGATAGCATAAGGATAGCATAATAGTTTCTAGACATCTAAACCTTAGGCACCCTTGGTTTAGGAAGAGCAAACCTGAACTCTAGGAGGTTAGGCATTCCCAAAGAAGTCTTCCCAGATGTTCTAGTAGCAAATGAATCAGTCAAAAAACCTTACTACAGCCTAAAACACACCATTTCAGGGTAAACCCGAATATCTCTCAAAAGCATCAATAAGATTTTGAGGGTCCACATTTTAGAACTCTATCCATGTCATCGGTAAGTTTTCCACCTCCTGTAAGCCTTTTTCCATTAAAGCATCACAATTAGAAAAATTACCATTTTACCCTTCTACCTCCAAAGGCTCAATACTTATCATTTGTCATCTAGATCACTGAATCTCTTAGCCTACATAACTTTTTCAGTCATGAAGCATCATAGGCAAAGAATTCATATTTTCACCTTTTTTCGACCCGTGGATGAAAAATTCCCATTTTACCCTTTCTACTCAGAGAATGACCCCTAAACCCTCAAAGGACCCCTAGAGCCTTTCTTATGGTCCAAATGATGTAATTTCATAACCAATGCACCCCTGAGTCTCTCTTCTTCGAAGGACCTATCACAGGTCAGACACTGCTTAAGAATGACAATAGCCAATCTCTCAATTTGTGAAGACCTTGACCAATGAATGACCATTGTAGAAACCCCTAGAGATTCATCCGATCTTCGAATCCAGAAAAATTGGTGGCCATGCCTTGGCCTCGGCCTTAACTTCAAATCTTCAAGTCTAAGATAGAAAGTTTGAAGTCTTAAAACTCTGTAAAATCTCAAATCTTTCTCAAAAAGTCAAATGGCTACTTTTCTACTTTTTACTCTTTTCGAGCCAGATTGCTCTCTAGACATCTAAATCAGGATCGGTCAGTGTCCATTTCTTCAGAATTATGAGGCCTTCAAAAATCTAAGGAGACAGGACTTTAAAAAAAATCCATCTGCCAAGATTTCCTCAAATACTCCAAAAGGCATAAAAAATTAGGTCTAAAAATCAGGTGCTCAAATGACTCCTGGGAGCGTACCTAAAATCAGAAATTCAAATAGTCAGTGGCTACACCACCATAAATTCAGAGCCATAAAACTATCAGATCCATGCTAATTTACAAAAAAATTCATGACCTAAGCAGTCATAACTACCCAAACTTAGAAAAAGTGTGTTTTGTCTGTATTTGGCACACAAAATGCCCTTAAAAGTTCTCTATGACTCAGAACAAGGTAAAATCAGAGCCATTTTCTCATAATCTTTCCTATCCCCAATAAAGTATTTCATGAACCCCTGATTTAGGGAATGATTAGCCATCCAATTCCACTCAGCTTTAGGTAGCAACAAAAACCTGATTCGATCAAGCGACTCTACTTCAGAAAGCTCTCACCGGTTGCCTGGGAATCCAACAATCAATCTATCAAATTCTATAGCTCTAAGACTCTTCAAGCTTCAAATCCTTCAAATATGGCCCAAAGCGACATTTTACAGAAAAGCCAATAGCATCCCTTGTATAATTTTGTTAAACCGCTAGAAAAATGGTTTTTGACCTAATTTCCTGCCTGGGTACTGTAATCCCATGCAGTCAGAGGCTGTGGATCACCTAGACCTGGGAGCATTTATCCTTGGGCCACCCTCTGATCAATTTTATCATCTTTCCCTTCTAATTTATATTTGAGAGCTTTTTTAGCTAAAAAAACATCATTTGACCCCCTTGCCGTTTTCATATTTGGTTCTTACTGGACCAGGATGACCAGAGCACCTGAGACATCTAAAAATGACACTAATCCAACCATCCATTCCACCAAATTGGGGTTATAGATAGCCCCAATTTCATGGTGAACAGGGTTGGCAACTACAAACCCTAATCTAAGAGCAAAAGAGGAAGAAGAAGAAGAAAAACCCTAGATTTACCCCAACCCTTGGCAAGGTAAGCCTTACCCTTGCTTCTTTTCATGTTCTATACTTTAATCCATGTCAAGTAGCAACTGTTATGCTTTCTAATTTATGTTTTAGCTTTGCTCAAAATCGGGTACAAGGTAGAGGTTCAACAACATCTATCTTGCTCTTATTTTCAACCAATTTTATTGTTAAATTTCGTTCGCTTTTTCCATAAGGCCTCTTAAGCCAAATTTTGAATATGTTGTAATAGACATATAGAGGTAGTTTTTATTTAATTTGGTAATTTTTTATGCCGTAGAAGGCCTTTAAATGGCCCCCCAAACAGACCCCAAAAACTGGGTCTTTTGAAACCCAATTTGTAGGAATATTTGTGATTTTTGTTTTTGATAAATCATTCATGATTTTGAACTCAATATTTTATATGTTATTCCTTTATATGTCTGCCATGAACATGCTTAATTTTAGGATTTTTGTAAAACCCTAAGGGCTCCA
>JAOXJP010225769.1:0-11614 GCA_025762735.1 Platanus orientalis | reverse complement strand
AAGAAAGGTACTTCAGATTAGAGATTACCCAAAATGCCCCATATTTTTTATAATAAATATTATCATTTGACTTTAGTTTGTACAAGATAGGTAAGATATCCACTGAAACAGCTTTTATACACATTGATACGCAAAGGCATTAGAAGGAGTTGAAAGAATTGCAAGTTGGCGACATGCAATCCACTATACATCAATCAAATCAAGATAACTTTTTCTTACATTGAAATGTTTTTTATTTTTTATAATATATTGTTGAGACATCTTTTTTTTCTTACAATGAAATACACTAAAATGCTTTTTATTCTTTATAATATATAGATATAGAATATGATATCTAAAACAATTAACGAGTTGAACTTTTGGCAAGCCGAGCTTTTTGTGAGCTGAACTCAGTATAGCTAAGCTCAGGCTCATTTAGTAAATGAGCTCAAATGGAAGCTTAGGCTCGACTTTGTGAGTTTAAAACAAAGTTCAAGTTTGGCTCATGATGAATCGAGCTAGCTCGGTTCATTAACAATCCTAATTGCTGCTTACTCAATGTAACTAGACTTGCGATCAAATGGTCATGGATTATAGTTATGAGTTCATCACATATGAGGTAAAATTCAGTCCTTAGTATACGCTAAAAATCAATCCCTATAAAATGCATCAATTGATCGTTGTATTCTTTTTCTCTTTTGCAAATATTCACTAGTTGGGTGAACTTAATTAAGTGGGCAACAGATGTTGTAAAAAAGAATGGTTTTGTGATTTCCATTTTAAACTCAGATTCAGGTGGTGTTATAAGAAAATAAAGTTTGACCATCGGATATGAGAGGAGTAGACGGTACAAAAAAGACAAGAGGTCTAAAAACGTCAATGTGGGTGCCAATGTTAGGGGGATGAGTACAAAAAAATGCGAATATCAATTCTAATTGAAAGACAAGAAGTTGTCCAGCAATGATGACTAGATGTTACAAGTTGTATGCAGCGTGCATAACCATCGGGCTACAAATTATCTAGAGGGTCACTCCTATGTTAGTAGATTATCCGAAGATGAGTATTTGTTATTAAGGACATGTCTAAGAGTAACGTGCGATCAAAAGACATTTTGGTCATTATGAAGAAAAAAGATCCCCTCAATACAACTACAATAAGGGCCTTTACAGTGCATGAGAAAAATATAAGTTAGAATAAAAGGGTGGGAGATCCCAAATGCATCAATTATTGGCACTGTTGGCTGAGTATCAGTACATCGAGTGACACCGTACGAGTGAGGATAGTGAGATTGTCACCAACTTATTTTGGACACACCCAACCAGTTTGGATTTATTATAAGCATTCCCACATGTGTTGCTCATGGATTGCACGTATAAAACCAACAGATATCATATACCCCTCTTGGAAATCGTTAGGATGACATCTACTGACTTGACATTCTCTATGGCTTTTGTGTTTCTATAACATGATATAGAGGATTACTTCAATTAGGTCCTGGATGTCTTACGTGGTATTATGGATGATAGTGCTTTGCCCCATGTTATTGTGCAAATAGGGACTTGGCTCTAATAAATGCTATCTCACGAGTGCTTCCTACTACCACACATCTGTTGTGTAGGTGGCACATCAATAAAAATGTGATTGCAAAGTGTAAGAAGTTATTTTCAACAAAGGAGGTGTAAAATTTTTTCATGATCTACTGAAATCTAGTGGTTCTATCATCAACAGAAAAAGATTACGACAACCACATAGCACTATTGGAGAAGTAGTTTAGTGTATATCCAGATACACTTGACTACGTGTGGAGTTGGTTAGATACCTATAGGGATATGTTTGTTGCAGCTTGGATAGACCAAGTTATACATCTGGGGGCTACAATGACGAATAGGTAATATTGTTTTTTATTTTTTCTTTTACTTACAATTGTTCCTCATTGGTTGGTATCTAACTAGCTGTACCTTATGCTTCTTGTAGGGTTGAGAGTGCTCATGCCAGGTTAAAGAAGTAGTTGGGATCTAGTCAAGGAAATTTTGAGTCATCTTGGTCAAATGTATACAACATGCTCCTGTTACAGCATACATCAATCAAGACATCATTCGAGAAATCAAAGATGATTGTCTAACATAGTTTCATGCCGTCTATATTCAGGAAGCTTCGTGAGAACGTCTCTATCACTGTACTTAAGAAGATACTTGATACAAAGTGGATTGGTTTTATTGAGATTGACCCCGTTGCATGTGGATGTTAGCTTAAATGCATTCATGGCCTGCCATGTGCCCACGAAATTACTGACTTTACTAAGCAGAGGCATCTGATCCTACTTCATTCTTTGCATACTCATTGGCACAAGCTTGACATGCAACCCACATCGAACCAAAACCATGTAAATGAGGATGATATTCATATTGAAGAATTTGAGTTGTTAAAACAAACCTATGCACAAGATGGTAAGTCAGGCAAGACCCAACTGCTTAGGAAATTAAGGGAGTTGGTAAATCTGAGGAGTACACATCTAGAGAAACCAAAGATCAAATTGACAATGCGAGGTAGGCCACCTGGAAAGATAAATAAATAAACCAAACGCGAGTTATCCGTAGTTGAGAAAGTACCATCGATGCATGTTAGTTATTCCCCGTCTGTCACAGGTTCAATGGATGCCAACCTTCTACAGTTGGTGAGACCAACCCGATAGAGGAGAGCGAAAGAGAAGGTAATTAATAGGTTTGCTACTATGTAAGTTGATTTGTCATACTATTGTTGCTGATGCATTATCCCTTCTGTCATAGGTTATTCGTCAGACATCAGTTCGATTCTCGTCATATGATACTTACATCGGGTACTTTACATATGACATAAGTCCATTTATTCATCATATTGTAGATGTACAAGCCGATGAAAATTGTGGGTTCTGGACGATTACTGCCTTGTTGGGCTTAGGAGATAATGGTTGGTCAAAAGTCTAGAATGACTTGTTACAGGAACTGGATAGTCACATATAGTATTATGAGCCAATTTTTTGTGGGTTTGTAGCACTGAATGGGATTAGACATTCTATTGCGCATGTCATGGAAGGTGTGTTATACAAGTATTGGATGACCATGCAAGAATGTGGCTACCTGATAGCTTCTTGTTACCATGTTGTTTTGTACCTTTTGAGTGTGCGACAATGTTTGATGTTCCTGCTACTCCGATCTGACCCTATACCCGCTGCCACCCAAAAGAAACTTGCTATTGACTTCGTGAATAACAACCACTTCGTACAGGTAAATATAAGTTGCAATGTGCTATTACAGTCAATCATGTTTAGTAGTGTTTAACTTTACTCTTTGTTATGCATACATGTTTTCCTCCTGTCGGGTCATCCTATCCCACCCATCACGACATATTGCATAGATACCGGATTAATAATGCGTTGGGATGGACATTACATTTGTACGAACCATGAATTAAAGAATTCTGAATTGTGGTTAGCGGAGATGTAGCAACACAGGAAACGATGGATTTGACTGATGACTGACTAAGCCAGAACATAGCCTAGATGTATCCTGCACAATGCATTGATTGTGCAATTTTGTATTGACGACTTGTATATATAATCTATAGTTATTAAAGCCTCTTGTATCAACACATTCTTTTAGTAATTAATATTAATATTATTTCAGTTTTTATACTACGAAACCCCGTATTGACGACTTGGAAATGACATATGCCTTACAGTTACGATCTTTATTTTTAGGGGCCTTATCCCTATACACAGTTGTTTTATTTTATTTTTTTCATTGAGCGATTGTGATATTTTAGTGCATGATTTTGAAGTATAAAAATGTAATCATAATAACAAGTAAAGAAGGAACGCGAAGAAACAAAACTGTGATTCATATAAATAGGGTCATCCCCAAACAAAATAGTACAATGTATTAGGGGCTTCATCCTCTATAAAGTACATATACAACTCATCAAAAAAGAGAAAAAACAAGTCTTTGTGATCTCCATTTCTGTGGTCTGCCTCCTCTGTCATCTATAGTCCCACATAGTTGTCATCATCTCAACGGATTCGCTAGCACCACAGGTCAGGATATCTCATATCCGCATAATCGTATCCAACAAATGTGTATACCCAAATGTCGAACGCTGGATAATCGATCTCAGTAAATCCTTTGCTTGCTCAATAAGCTAAAATAAGTACAAATAAATATAAGTTGGAATAACAAAAACTAACTAAAATGAGAAATACAAGTGTTGAAATGATATACTTGGTCTATTGACTCTGACTGTGGTGCTCCCTGCGATCTTTCGTCTGGATGCTGTACGTATCGATGTGATACACGTGCATACCAGTTCATATAGTCGGGCACACAATCGCTAGGATAAGGTGACGACATGGACCGATGCTCATCCGAGAGTACGTGACTCTACCACACAACCCACACCTCATAAAAAACATGAGTGGGCCGGTAGGAGGCTACATTGGCTATCTCGAGCCTAGTGGGGCAGATGGAATGATCTGCCATCACCCAAATTGCCTCAACACCCGCATCGGATAGTAGGACTCACAACATCAAGGCATTTAAGCATGCTATGGTAGAATGCAACCTCACGAAGCGGGTGATACTGCCTAAAATCGTCGTATGGTGTCCATGTGACCTGCAAAAATTGAAATATACGTCAGACATATAAAAGATAATTACGGAAAAATGATGATAGTACTAAACTATACTACACTATAAATTTTATAGTATTTACTTAATTTTATAGTAAATTTTATAGTATTTACTTAATTTTTAAAATACTAAAATTAATTAAGTATTTTAAAAAATATTCTTTTAGTAAAAATTATTTAATTTTATACAAAAATTTTATTTATATTATTTAATTTATCTTTTATAATTTAAAATATATTTTTCAAAATTTTTTATTTTTTATTTTTTATGTTTGGCAGGTAGAGTGTGTGTGGGACCGGTTTGCTCGGCCAGGCTAGTCGAGCATGCCTACCCCACTCGGCCACCCTGGCCGAGCAAGCTTGCCTCACTTGGACCAGTGCTATCAAACGCTGCGTCCCATGGAAAAAAAACCAAATTTCAAAAAAACGAAAACACAAACAAAGGCATACCTCGGGTTGCCATTGAGGTTGCTCTCCTACCGCTTCGTCGTCATCCATAGGCCATCTTTAACGTCGTCGTCCACGGTTCAATAAACGTAGGGAGAGGGGAGATAAATGTATGTCTTTCATGTAGGGGGAGAGGATGAGAGCAATGAGTGCAAAAACGATTACAAACTTGAAAGATGGGAGTGCGGGAGAAAGAGAATGAGGTGAGGAGAAGGAGAAGGAGGTGGAGTGTGGGGTTTCTTATGGTTGGGTAGGGGAGAAAGAAGAATGAGGTGGATTTAGTAAAAACTATGGTGTGGGAGGGGGAGTTTACGGTGGAGAATGTGTGGGGGAGGCTTTGGCTAAGGCCTAAGGGTATTATGGGAAGTGTAGGGGGGGAGTTAGAAATAGCTGAGGTGGGCTTAGAAGAAACTGTGGTGGCAATAGAAAGTCTCTTTGTATAACATATCCAAGTAGCTCAATAATTTTTGTTAAATTCAATCGTCTGTCTAGATATTTCTACCAAAATTTGACCTAATCACGTCTGCAACTGTTCACTCTAGCCAAATTGCATTCTTTTTTGGTATAGATACTTAGGTCTATTGCCGCATCAGAGACCTTGCATTACCACTGACTTCAATGCAATCCATTGCAAAATTGCTGCCCATGGGGTTTAAAACCTTGATCATTCCATTGGAGAGGTCATACCAATATACCATGTCATCCTACCTAGTTTGGGACATGCTACTGACTTGCATTCATCTGGACATCCAAAAAGGGATCATGAATGGTCCACATCATTGGAGAGGTGTCATCATACAATGGGGAGTAACTATCCATCCCATTATATTGAATAATCTGGAACTGTTAAGTGGTGGGTGTCATAGTTTGCCGACTCTAACTCCCCCCAAGTTAACTCCACTCCCAAGCCTCAACAGCCGAGTCCTGATGTTGACTCCAAGCTGTACTTGACTTATTGAGTCAAGTTGCTAACTCTGTAAATTTATTTGACTAGGACCGATTTATGTGACTCAACTAAGTCTTGTAAACCTTAAAATGACCTAAAGTCAAGTTAGAACATAATAGGAAATTCTAATTTGTTGAGTTTAAGATTTCTTTTCAAAAGTCTCCAACAAATGAGCCCTTAAAAACATATAAAACCCTAGAAAAAAGAAAGAACAAAGAATTTGAAAGAAGGAAAACTAAAGTGGTAAGAAGATTAGACCTTAAATTTGAACTTCTACCATATAAATCTGTACCTCGAAGATTTGATGGTATTTTGCTTTTATTCTTATGTTGATAATATATACTTTGATTTTTCAATATAATAATACTAATCATTGTACTTTACCTTCCTTTGGACTTTAGAGTTTACAATTTGTTTCATCTATCTTGTTATGGTATTAGATTATTATTAATTTGTATAATTTATTTTTGAAATTTCTATTTATGATACTAAAAAATATTTATATTTAATGAAGAATACTTTAGCCAAAATATAAACATAAAAAGTTTCATGACTTCACAAGTTGACTCCAATGATTCCCAAGTCGGGTTTACTCCTAAACCACTTGAATCAAGTTAAAAATCCGAGTCAACAAACCTTAGTTAAGTGCTAATTGAGTAGGTGTGCCAAACGTCCTAGATTTAAGATTTCTCCAATGACAGCTTTTTCAGTTACCAACATAAATGCCTACCCATCACACAGAAACATGCAACCGTCCAAGCCCATCAGCATTAGCCCTGTAGAAGAAAGCATATATGACTTAGGAGTTTCATCTTGCCAACCAATAGAAAATTTACTTAATCAGCTCAATGTCATCCATGAAGTGCACAAGCATATGCACGTCCCGACATTCAACACCATCGTGTATCTCTTGGATTCAGTAGCTCAGATAAAAAAAAAAGGCCCAACAAATGATCATTAACTATCCCGATGAATGACTAGACTTTCTTCTAAAATATGATAGAAAAAAAAAAAGGACGGTTCAGCCATTGGATAATTAACATCATTCAAAAGGCTGAACTCAAGGACTAGAAAATGTCATTCTTCATAGATGGTCATTATTGACCCCTCTGCGGGGTGCCACCTGAATTTCAGAAGAACGAGGATGCAAAAAGTATCAGACGGCAATGTTATTACCACAACCGTGCCCAACCTCCCAAATTAGCAATACCATATAGGTACCCCATCAAGATTAATCACAACATTTCTTTTGCTTTTTTTTTTTTTTTTAATCTAGGCATATAACCAAAAACATAAGAACTTGGATCATGACATCAATGAAGCCAGATAACTCAAATGGGGTAATAGATAAATACCTGAACAAAGAATACTGCAAGATGGAAATTTTTGAGGAATCTTTAGTCCTTCTGAGTAATCAAATGCATGAATGATGCTAATAACTGACTGTTTGAAGTGACAATAACTCATTTTGTTACAAACATGGTGAATGAGAAGTTAACTGAAGACGGTAAACACATACACAGGTAAAGACAACACATATCACAGCTGACACATTTTTTGCATGGCATGCGGTTGGATGACCATCACATAAATAAAACCTTGGCTCATGAGGTCAGCATTGAGGGCGCCACAAAGATCCTGCCTCGTTGATTATTGAATATGTGGACAAAGAATGGAGATATAAATTATGGGGGCTGAACCTTCCGAGCATATGCCAACACCATTACAAAATCCTTGGCTGAGGTGCCCACAGGCGCTGGCACTCTTTGTGATGTTGATGCTGTCCGTAGCCACAAATCTACCAAGTTATAAAGTTGCAGTGTGGGGACCACTGGCTGACCCCGACACATGATCTCAATCTATAATCAACCAATAGATCAGTCATCCACACACATGTACAATGTACCACCAAGATTATCTATTCCTAATTAACACTCATATAAATATAAAAACCCATAACTTATAATTATCCCACAAATGAAAAAAAAAAACATGTATATACGCATTCTATACAGGAACCAATACCTAAACTTGTCTGCACTTGAATAAGTACATTGTAAATGTCAGCATTTTTATTTAAACCCAGGGGTTCATGCCATGACTGTAATGTTAAATTGGTCGTGAATCGTGATCATGCACACTTTTTGTGAACTTCAGTATCAAATCACCATGCCACCTGTTATAGGCACAGTTTCCTACTATCAATGCTGAGGTGGATCTTACAATGATATTTCTATATAAATTTTAGTCATTTGCTGGGGACTGAGGGTGAACATGAAAGCAGCAGCATTACAGCACAAACATCGGCATGACTGAAGCTCAAAGAAACAAAGATCAAGGCACATTTTATGCATCCTGACAACAAAAGATAACATTGACCATCTTTCCCTCTATTTCTTCTCATGTAGCTTATGCTATTGCAATGGTGCAATGGTTCCTAAGGTTCAATTTGATTTACTTTCAGGAAAGGAGACAAAAAGACGGATTTACTCACCTCAGTTTCACTTGTAAGATTAAGTTTCCTCATGAGGTATTTTTGAATAAACGAAACGGGTACATTACCATCCCTATGACAAAAAAATTAAATATCACGTCAATACAAAATGAGATATTTGCTAACAAACAAAAGAATGTCCCTAAACTCAATGCCAACTTCTTTTCCATCCCCAGACCTTTTGAATGGAGAAACTTGTAAGAAGTATTGGTTGCAACACTTCCAAACATTGTTGTAAAGAAGTTTATTGTCATCTTTTGATGACAACATGTAACAATAATCTTTTATTAACCATTTCTGGGGAAACAAAACATAACTGAAAGAAAAACAAGCAAAGAGCTGAAAAATAATCAATAAATGTGAAAGAGAAACTGAAATATGCTCCAGCCAATACTTTGACAATATTTTATCAAATGAGCATTGATGCAGTTGGATTCAGCTATTGAACAACAGGTTCAAATGCATTAGTAGAATTCAATGGTAACATAAAAAGCCACTGCTTTTGGCTTAATTTGGAAGTTGAGAAACAGCTTATTTTGTAGGACAACTTTACCTCTAGTTTGCAATCGGAAAACCTCCGCCACAAAGATGCTTAACACTTGTGCATAATTCAAAAAATTAACTCAAGCAGAAATCAGAGATAAACATGCTCACCTTGTGTAACTTGTTCACAAACAAACATCCAAGGCTAGGGCATAGTAGATCCTAGTACATAATTAACAGTAAATTCGTTATTTTATCCATTACTTTCTTCATTTCCATACACAAACTGTGTGTAGCCAAGGAAATTATCTGGAATGCTTGGCAAAATCACTGTGCCTTCAGGAACAATCATTGAGAAAAAAAACGAGTGAAAAGATATATTCATATAATAGCTACTGAACTCTTACTTTGGCACCCCTTTTTCTGTTGGCAAACCAAAGGGAACCTTCGTGGCATCTGCTCACAGTAGAAAAGCAAATTGGTTCCTGAAATATCAATGCTTGTGCTTCGCCTGTTGTATCCATCTCATGATAGACAACCTCTCAGTCATATCCGTTTATTTCATATTACAGATATCCAGAGCAGTAGTAGAGAAATTGCAGACAAAAAGGAATGGTAGAGCTCAGAAGTCATAAGTTACACTTGGTGAGAGGAATGACAAAAAAGGCGAGTTTGAGGCAAAGGTGATCCATATGTCACTTTTTCTAGGTGGAATGGAGGTTCTTAGAGAAGCAAAATGGAAACAAGTCAATCAGTTAACAAGGGGCCTAAGATGATGCTATTGGAAGATATGTAGAAGATATTATTATCTTCCATCACTTCGGCATGTAAAAATATTTTGACAATTGTAACTTCTTCATTTGAATATTTGAAGGATTGGGGTAAGAATCAGATAATTAAAAATCAAAAATAATATTTGACTTCTTTCATATCTTGAGTTTTTCTTTTTATTTATTTACTCCTTCTAAAGTGATAAGAGCTGATGAATCAGAAATGATCCATGAAAATGAAAAAAAAAAGTTTGACTTTCTTATAACATACTTATCAATATGCATGAATCATACCTTTCCTTCCACTTCCAGCTTCAATGTTAATAGGAGTGGGACTTCATGTTCCAACGGTAACAAAAAATCTTTGTCTACCTCCTATGATAGTGTCCAGCTCTATTGACATCTATTCAAACAATTTTATAGTGAAACGAGGGAATTCCCTTATAGTTTTGGCGAGTGAAATGAAGTACTTCCCCTTCAACACACAAGTGCCACAATCACAATAAGTACCTTATGATTTATAAAATATAAGGATTTAGAAAGAAACATTGGAATCCACATAGCCATTAGAGCTATCAAACCTAGCACTGTTTCAAATTTGAAAGAAAATTTTCAAGTAATCAGAGAATGGAGAGAGAGGGATTCACACCCTTTGTACAAATAACTCATACAAAGGATTAACAGTTCATCCCCACTGCTTTAGTCCACTAAGCCATCTTTCCAATTGAAAAGGAGAATGACAAGGTTATGCATGAATCTATGCAAGCAATTAGCAGGATGCAGATGGAGCATTGGATTAAATATTGTGTGTATGTCCATTGGCCAAGGAGGAATTGAGCAGACTAGTTTTGGGAACATCAGATGTGGTCAATTGTGGACTTGTAAACGATCAGTGAAGAAAGTAGGATTACTTCATGAAGTGGGGTGATATAATGGTGGGTAACATAAACTTCAGAAGGCATTAAAGGAAGATAGAATGAGGTGCCTAGCTGACTTAATAGGCAGGTTAGTAAAGGAAAGACATACATATCTGACTAGGCATTAACTAAGCAAGCAATCCATAACAAGATTCTTAAAAGAAGTATCTCCAACACTCACAAGGTTGTAATGCTCAATTTTCGGCACCAATTCTGGTTTTGGTTGAAATCGAAAATGAAATGTTCAAATTCAAATAAAACCTAGCTACAATAGTTCAAACCTTGAAAAATCAAATATCTCAAAATCATGCAGCTTTTGATTAGGATCCATAGGAGTAGTAACAAGTTTACATCCTAGCATACTAAATCTAAGGTATATTTTCTTTGAGAAATGAAGATGCCCTTTTTAGAGTGAGCAACTTCAATCCCAAGAAAATACTTTAATTACCCCAAGTCCTTAATTTCAAATTTTTGTGCCAACTGAGACTTCAGATATTTTATTTCAATTGTATCATTTCCAGTAAATCAGTAACCACGACATCATCCACATAGACAGTAAGATTTGTAATCTGAATCCCCCTTCTCTTCACAACCAAGGTATGATCAGACTGACATTGTATATATCAAATTCGCACCACAGTTGTACGGAACCTCTCAAACTAGCCCTAGGTAATTGTTTCAACCCATAAAGAACCTTTTTGAGTTTACAAACTTTGCATGTTCTTGATGAAATCTGAAAACCTAGAGGTAACCATGGTATCAAATATCTCGAAATATCTTAAATATCTTCCAATATATGTCCATATCTACCAAGACCGACACGATATATTCCTATACCGAAACGAAACATTAAGTACATTTTAAATTTTCATTTTTTGGTCAACATGATGTACGATGTCGGTGTGTTTAAGCAAATAT